>PVIR01020736.1:0-30373 GCA_004026965.1 Petromus typicus | reverse complement strand
CAGGAATTGGCTGAGGAAATCAACAAATGGGACCTCATTCTTTTAAAAAGCTTCTGCACAGCAAAGGAAACCACCAACAGTGCAAACAGGCAACCAACAGTGTGGGAAAAAATCTTTACCAGCTGTTCCTCAGATAAAGGGCTACTATCTAGAATATATAAAGAGCTCAAAAAAATCAGCCCACCCAAATTTAATGACCCAATTCAAAAATGGGCATCGGGGGCTGGGGATATAGCTCAGTGGTTCCAGCGCCTGTCTTGCAAGCGCAAGGACCCAGGTTCGATCTCTGGTAACCACATACCTATACTGGGCGTGGAGACTCACGCCCAGCAGCAACCAGTACCACATACCACAGTGTCGGGCATGGTGGCTCACGCCTGTAATCCCAGCACTCGGGAGGCAGAGGCAGGAGGATTGCTGTGCTGTGAGTTGGAGGCTGAGCTCAGGGCCAGCCTGAACCACAAAGCGAGACCCTGTCTCAAAAAACCTTAAAAAAAAAAAAAATGGGCGTCTGAAATGAACAGATATTTTGCAGAGGAAGAAGTAAGAGCAGCTAAGAAGCATATGAAGAAATGCTCAACATCATTAGTCATTTGGGAGATGCAGATGAAAACAACATTGAAATTTCATCTCACTCCACACAGAATGGCTGCCATTTCAGATTCAGCCAACGGCAAATGTTGGCAAGGCTGCGGAGAAGAAGGAACCCTTTTCCACTGTTGGTGGGACTGTAGACTCGTACAACCCCTGTGGAGATCAGTTTGGAGAATCCTCAAAAAGCTAGGATTGGAAGTCCCATTTGACCTGGCCATTGCCCTGCTAGGTATATACACACAAGAATTAAAAGACTCACATCACAGTGACATATGTGCACTCATGTTTATAGCAGCCCAATTTGTGGTTGCTACATCTTGGAAACAACCCAAATGTCCATCCACTGGAGACTGGATAAAAAAGCTGTGGTTCTTCTACAGACAGAGTATTACTCTGCCATAAAAAATGATAAGTTTGAATCATTTCTACTTAAATGGACATATCTTGAGGATATCCTCATAAGTGAAATAAATAGGGCACAGATAGGTACATATCACATCTTTTCTCTGGTATGAGAAAGTAAAGATGTAAATGAGTCCTAGCATTGTATGTTATATATTGTGAAATAGAAAATGCTCAATGTAAAATAGGGTGAAGGGGGAAAATGTTGAGATTGTAACAAAAAAGTAAGGAAACAAATTTCATGTGTATGGGGGGGGCAGTAGGGTCAGTAGGGCTATGGGAAAAAATGAGAATTAAGTTGTGTCTTATACTGGTACAAATCCACATTATGGAGTGCAATCATGATGCATTTATGTAATGTACCAATAAAGATTTAAAAATTTAAAAAAAAACAAAGTGCAATTTCTCAGGAGAAACTTGTGTTTCCTTAGTTCAATCATGCTAATTGTTTTTTTTTTTTAATTAGTGAATGGTCTAATGATAGGAAAGATTCACAGGTCTATCCATTAAGGCGATGTCTGCGTGAGGGTATACTGGCAAAATTTATTCCTTGATTTAAAAAGAAGGTGGGGGTGGTGCATGCTGAAGAATAAGTAAAATTCTTGGCCATATTTCTTGTATGTGGTTATGTATAGGTATTTTGAAACTAAATGAAGTCAGTTCCTAAATGCTGAGGTTGGAAGAACAGAAGAATGGCTAGAGCCTGGATCCATGGTGAGGTCACTAAGCTGTTTAATCAACTGTGAAATCATCTACTTTCTGACTTCCTGTGGCACTCAGTAATTAAATACTTTATTGCTCAATGCACCATTACTTGGGTGTTTATTATGCACAATTAAAAGAATCTTAACTTGTACATCTACCAGTCTAAAGATAAAGATTCCTCCTACAGTTGATTGCATCAAGTCAGAATTGTTGACTGTTGGAACTTCAGCCTTTACATTCACAATTGAAGATGAAGAGAAGACAAATCTGAAGATCGATGAAGAGAATCTCCTATGAAGAGTTCCTAGGTGTGCCATACAATGCTCAATTTAAACCTCACTACCTAAGACTCGATCATATGGTCACATTTTATTACAAAGAAAAGAAAATGTCTTCTGATAGGGTGGGTCATTTTAAGGTCCATTTTTAAGAACTAATGGAGAAACATTGCATAAATAACTATCAATCTCCACTATACAGTGTGTAAATCCTTAATTAACCCCAGTATATTCTTCCATTAACCAGAGCTGACTGAAATACTTTAGTAAAGTGTATGGGAAGAAATTAGGCTGACAGAGTATGTTCAACTCATCAGATATCCCTAGGCAATAAAATATATGTGTGCAAAAATGGCCCTTGGAAAATGAATAGCATATTTTTACCAAGTCCATGTCAAACTCTGGGGTTACATGGAAGTCAATTTGAAAAGTTTGGGTTGATGGAATACTTGGTGCCCAGCTTGCCCCCAGGAGATTCTGAAAACCCCAAGAAAGAGACACCACGTACAACTCGAGAAAGGAAAGCCATTCAGAAGGAAAGATTCATGCTAGACCCACAGCACAACCCTCATTCACCAAATAATCTGCTTTTAAACTTTAATTTTTAAACAATATATCTTTTGAGAGCACAACTGGTATGTTGTCTTGTGTATAACTTATTTTGAAAGAAAATTTAAAGTAAAATAGCTTGGGCTACCTTTAGTTTATTAAAAAGGATTCTGGGAATCAAATGAAAGCCACTTAAAGCTACTTACTTTTTACTGTCCCTTATCTGTGTAAACCACAATTTCCTCAAATTTTGCAGTAAGCAAAAAAACATCTGGAACAAATTGGATACTGGAACTGGTAAAAGTCTGGGACATCAAGTTCTGACTTCAGATATTATGGATCACCAAAACAGACCCATTTTTCTCCCCAATTAAGTTCATATACAATAAACATATATTTAGGCTTTTAAAATTTATACATACAACCTTGCATTGTCTACTGAGTATCACAGAATTTGAATTAAGCTTTATTCTGAAAACAGAATTTTAAGCTAAAGAAAATATTTGGAAGCAACTACCAGAATTGTTTGAAAGCCACTGTCTTCTAAAAATGAAAGTCAGCCCAAATGTAGCTTGTGCTTTTCTTCTGAGTTCCAAACCAGAAACATTAAAAATAGGCAGCACAAATCTTATAATTTGACAAAAACTTTATCCGTAGCCATATCCTAATTTACTCCTGGCTGTGACTATCCCAGACCATCTGCTTGGATTATAACGTCCCTTCCCACAAATCACCCACATTGCACAATTGTAGCCTGCACTGATAACGGGGATTTTCCCTCTCCATTCCCCACACAAATGCCCCAAGGAAGCAGATGTATGTTTCTAAATCCATGCTAAATCATTTCTCCTCCCCACACCCCGCCAGGCAAGCCTTAACTCAGACAAATTCTCAGCCCTGTCTTCCAAGCTTGGCAAACTCCAGCCTCTTCTCCACATCGACATTCGCATTTCCATTACTCACCATCTCATTGCTTCACTACTTGTGAAGTTTCTCGCTCAGCTCGACGCTCATAAAAGTGCTATCATATCACATGATGAAGACATGGGGCTGGCATACAGCCATGGGAGCCAGCTTCTCCTTGGGGCTTTCAGTTTTGCTCCGTGAAGCCATGCAGAGACTTCTATAAGCCGAGACACCCACAGGAAGGGCTGTGGGACCCTTTCCCTGTCCACAGCAGCAGTCCTTAGAGTGGTCTTTTGGTTTCAGATTTCACATCAGTATTATTTGAACAGAAGCTCCACTTTCACCTAGAAGAATTTCAGAGGCAGTGCCTGCTGGAGAAGCCTGCAGATATAATGAGCCAGGGGGTAAGGGTTTGTTCTTCCCGGTACACAGCACCCAACACACAACCCAGCTGTGCCTGTAGACATGTCCTATTTCTGTCCTTGAATAAGATGGACCACCTGTTCCTCCTCCCCTGAGTTTGAAAGAATACTTCTGTGTTCAAATTGTTCATAATCCAGGGTTGGTTTTATGGGCTTGGAAGACTACCTCAACTCTATGCAATCTTTTGGAAATAAAGGTTAATTGTTAAAAACCATTCCTCAGGCAGAATCCCTTTCTGTGCCAGCTGTGTCTCTCGTGACTGGAGAGCACAGCAGAGTGTATTAGGGGACAGCTCCGTTGCCAGGGATGACATGGTGTGCTATCTCCCAGACTGCATCAGCCACTGTGTTCAGGCAGCAGCTGGCCCTGAGCATATCTTGTCTGAACTCCTGCTGGCCAGGCCTTTCTTTACAGATCTCGGTGCCTCCCATCTCCTAGTGGAGCAGCCAGTTGTCAGCCTGGTGACACATCACTACAGCCTGAGACCAAAGCCCACTGCAGTGATGTGTCATGTCATCTCCAACAAGTTCCTTCATTTGGCTAAACCTCACCTTCTTTCTACAACTTTTATTTTTATTAGTATGTGTTTGTAGTGCATAATCTTTGCATCCCTTGTGTAGAGCTAGTACACATATGTGATACATCTTCATATCTTTCTCATCCTCATTCTTTTCCCACTCTTCTTCTCCATTTCTTGCTACCTTATCAATTAAGAAAGATGTATCTCCTTACTTCCTATTCTCTTTTATTTTACTCTTTATTTATATTTTGGGTCTCTCACATAAGAGAAACCATGTGATATTTAAGTTTATGTGTATGACTTATTTCACTTAGTATTATGGCCCTATTTTTCTACAAATGGCACAAGTTTATATATCTTTATGGCAGAGTAGTACTCCACTGTGTGTAAATATCATATTTTCTTTATCCCTTCATCTTCTGAAAGGCATATAGGCTGCTTCTAAGGTTTACCTACTATGAATTACCTTGCTATAAACATGGATATGCATATATCACTGTAATGTGATATCTGTAACTCTTTCAGAAAGATATCTAGAATGAAAATAGCTGGATCAAATGAGAAATTCTAATTTTAGTTCTTCAAGGAATCTCCATGCTGACTTCCATAGTGCTTGTATTAGTTTATATTCCCAAAAACAGTGTAGAAGGGCTCCTTTTTCCCTATAGCCTTGACAGCATTTGCTATTATTTTATTTCTTGATGACGGCCATTCTCTCATGGGTAAGACGGAGTCTCGGTGATATTTTAATTTACATTTATCTAATGGCCAATGATGTACAACATTTCTTCAAGTCTTTATAGGTCATTTGTATTTCTTCTCTGAAATATCTATTCATTTTACTTGCCTATTTTTGCATGGAGTCTTTTAAGAGTCTAATTCCTCTGAGTTTTGTATATATTCTAGGTAATTAGTCCTCTGTCTGAGGAATGTCTGACAAAATTATTTTCTGTATTTTGTAGGGTTTTTTTCCACTCTGTTGGGTTTCTTTAGCTGTGAAGAACTGTTCTTAATTTGATATGACCCTATTTATTGATTTTTTTCATACAATTTCCCATGCAGCTGGAATCCTTAGCTTCTTGAACAGCAGAGTTCACACTAAAAGTATCCTTCACTAGGTTCTCTAAGGAGGACCCAGCCCAGGCCTGGCAATGTATGGTTCCTATTAGTCACACAATACATGCCATGTCTCTGTTAAAATATAGGCTGCCTGGATGTTGGGAACAACAGGCATAGTCATGTCCTGAGACATGCTGAAATAGAGAAAGGACAAATCCCAAATCCCCAACTCCTAGCTGCACAATTCTATTGAGCATGGACCGCCAGAATGTCCCCAGACTTCGCTGCCAGGTAGACCTGGGTTCATGGCTTCCTCCCTCCACAGCATCAGCCAACTGCCCCCACCATGTGGCACACAGACTGCCGGGAGTGGCTGAATGATGAATGGAGGATGTTGTGGATGCCTGTGAGCATGAAATGGGGCCACTCTGCTTCACTGGCCGATGCTTGAGTGGAGACTCTTCCTCCCAGGAAGGTCACCTAGGTGCAGTTGAGCTGGGCACAGTTCGTTTTGTGGTTCAGGGGACACAAGCTGCTTTAGAAGGAAGCAGATGTGTCATCAGCGTCACACAGCCCCTTTGTGGTTCTCAGGGAATGGCACTGGAGCTACATGAATAGGGTTCCTGTGAGAACCGCTTGTCTCAGCTCTGAGTTCTGCAGCATTTTAAACATCTGGAAGGAGAACAAGCCGCAGCCAGCGTGGGACTTATGTTCTTGGCTGTCACCAGCTCTAGAGGATCCTCATTCACCTTCTCTCCTCTGTCCTAGCCCGACACTGACAGACCTAAAACAGTGGTAACTTCAGGACAGCCTCATAAATGAAATAAATAGGACACAGATGTGTAAATATTGCATCTGTCCTCTGGTGTGAGAAAATGAAGATGTAAATGAGTTCTAGAATATATAGTCGATACTGAAAAATAGAAAATACTTAAAAGGAAATGAGGGGTAGGGGTAAGTAAGGAGGGGAAAAATAATGTGATGGTAACAAGAAAAAAAGGAAACAAAGCTTATATATAAGGGGCAGGAGGTTTAGGGTGGGTATGGGAATGGAAAAAATGAGAATTAAGATGTATTACACACTGGTACAGATTCTCGATGTTGAATGCAATCATGATGTGTATACATAATGTACCAATATAGATTTGAATTAAAAAAAATTAACAGTGGTCTGCTGTCCACAGCCCAGGCAGAGGAAAATGCCAAGGAAAAAAGCTTCAGCATTCACAGGGTCTCCAAGGCTGCCACAGTGCTAGCGAGGAACATGAGGGGTAAGGAAAACTTGTAAACTGATGGATTCTGAGCAGAATAGATGGCACCAGCATTCTGACAGGGCAATGCCCTGGAGAGAGGAAGAATTAAATGCAGAGAAGAGGCTTTGACAGCACAGAGGTGTTGCCCAGTTCTAGAACACTACCCAGCCGCTAGGCCTGGGTCACTGTTGGCGTCTAGCCATCAGCTCCTTCGGGGTTGGCCTCAGCTTTCTTGGGTAGCCCCCAGCCTGTGACTTTCCATGGGAAGGGCTTTTCTGACCTGACCATTTTATCTAGTACAGCCCTTTCTCCTGGGCTTCATGCTCAGAGTCTCCCTGGTGGGTGGCTGAGATTCATCACATGTGCTTCACAGCCCAGGGTCCTCCCAAACAATCCAGTCTCCACTGTCCCCTTCATCTCTCACAGGTTCTACCTGCCTCTCATACTCACCTGAGCTCCTAATTCACTCTCCACATCTGCTTTCTGGAGGGCTCAGCTGACCTAGGGAAAACACACTTGAGAGGCCAGAGATCATCTACATAAACCCTCAAAAGCAGTTCAAGCTAGCTTGTCGGTACTGGGAACGGTGATTAGATGGCTAGGTTTGGGGTTAGGGCCCAGTGCTCAGCTTAAAATGTACCATACCTTACCTTGGTTTGTCTGACTTTATTGTCTGTGCATTTACATAGAAAACCTCTGAAATCTTGTGGAGTGTTTGCACTGGCATCACAGAACAGCACATGATTGGCCACCTACCATAACATCACTGCCAAGCACAAAAATATCATGACTGAGAATTATAGATTGTCAAGAGGCCACTCACTGGAGAGATGGTGCAATGCCAGTTTATGTTTGTTTGTTTGCTGTTTTTTAACATCGGCCATTTATTGTCCCAGGCATACATAGAGAAATCACAGGAAGAGGAGGGATTTCAGAAAGTACACACTAAATCTCGGGGTTCTGAGAACCAGTGCTTTAAAATGTGTGATTTTTTTCTTTATTCATATGTTAACCTAACCATATCTTTCAAAGCCAATTTCTTAACCTATTTCACTTTGGTTTTCCTGAACATAATAGAGCTCTCATTTATAAGAGACTTAATGTAAAAGTTTATTTTCTCACTTTCATAAAAAAAAGCCCAGTAGGTATTATATATAGCCCATTATCAGCAAGGGCTCAGCAACTATGCATCTCTTTGTTCTACACTCTTTATCTAGTAGTTTCCATTTTCAAAATGACTTATGGACATGAGAAGATCATGTTATTGTTTTAGGTTGCAGAAACGCCAAAAATGCAGGTTTATAACTATATTAGATCCTCCAACAGATCTTCAGAGTTTAAGTCTCATCCAAGAATTGCACTTCTGTCCCACTGGTCATTATTTACAGCAAAAGCTTCTGAGAAATGTAGTTTAAAATGGACATGTTACCATCACCAGTAAAGAAGTCCTAAGTCGTGTGCTCCAAAGGTCTAAGAACCTATAGTTCCGATGTGTGAGGACAGGAGAGGACGGAGGTCCCTGCTCCAGAAAAGAGTTCATTGATCCTTTTTCCATCTTTTTCATCTACTCATGTCCTCCTAGGGTTGGCTGATATCTGCCCACATCAATAAGAGACCTTCTTCACTTGTTCTACTTATTCTAATGCTAATTTCTCTCAGAAATTCCCTCTTAAATATGCCAGAAATGTTTTCCCACCTATCTGGGTGTCCCTTAAACTGCTGATTCATGAATTAATCATTGCTGCTGTTTTTCCTCTGGTCTCCCACCAGCTGTCCAGGTCCAGGATGACATTAATCCTCCAGCTCTCTTACTGCATTCTCCAATTGCCCAAACCCAGCCTCCTAACCAAGGACCTGGGTAGGCTTCCCTTCCTCCATGAAGCCTTTCTCACTACCCCAGGACAGTCTTATTTTTCCTTCCCTGGTGCCCAAGGGAAGTTATTCAGCTGGTTATTTAACTTTTAATTTACTTGCTCTGTATTACCAATGAGAATATGTACATCTAAATAACAGTAATGATGGATTATTATTATCTCTCAAATCAACCGCATAATTTTGCTACAGGCACAATTTTAGCTACTTCATGAACCATGTACTAGATCAGTTTAATTACCAACTATCTCTAACTCATTTCTTCCAAATAAAACTTGGATTATTTCCTCTTTATCTTGCACTTTAGGGACATTTTCCTTATTGTGGCAGAGTCCCATGAATTCTCCTTTCCACTTATTCCCATAAGTTTACATCTCATCTCACCAAGGGACTGGATGGCATACACAGCCTGGAGCCCACACCCCTGTGTGCCTCCGTCCAAGTCACTGCCATAGTCAGACACAGTCTTTAACCTGCTTTTTCATCCTGTTCCCAAATACAGCTCATTACCTACACACTACCTCTGCCTGTCCCTACTAGGAAAACCCTGATTCAGTGTAGAGGGAATCCAGCTAGTAATGTTTCTAGCTTAAAAATTCACTTTTTATCTGTCCTTGCATACATAGGTAACCACATCACACAATTCTAACCAATAACATGTCTAGGTTGGTATATTATATAATTCTAATAATTAAGATGATTAAGTGAGACAGTCCTAGCCAATGAGATATAAGATAAATTATTTAAATGATGTCCCTGGACAGTTCTTTTATCTTTTGTTTGCATGTTTGGTGGTAGTCAGAATCAAACTCAGGACCTTGTGCTTACAAGGCAGGCACCTGAATCACTAAGTTAAATCCCTGATCTTGGACAGCTCTTTATTGTTTTTTAATTTAATTTTATTTTAGTTTTAGCTTTTGAGATAGGATCTCGCTTTATAGTTCAGACTGGCCCTTACCTCACTATGTAGTCCAGGCTAGTCTCAAACTCACAGCAGTACTACTGCCTCTGCCTCCTGAGTGCTGGAATTATAGGCCTGAGCCACCATACCCAGCATTGTGATATGTAGTACCCGGGATCGAACTCGAGACCTTAAGCTTGCCAGGCAGATGCTGGAGCCACTGAGCTAAATCCCTGGACTTTGGATAGCTCTTTTAAAAAACAGATATATCTAGTGTCATGTTTCTACTCTTTGTCTTTCCCTTCCTCCTCAACTAGAACATAAACAAATGCAAATGTGGAGCATCATCTTCAAGTCATGAAAACAAGCATGAAGAACATAAAAACATAGAAGAAAAGAAACACACAGCACTGAGACTGGTCCCTAACAGCACAGTGCAGTCACAGACAGGATGGATTATCCTCCAATTTTATTTTATATGAGAAAAAGCAAAGCCCTAAAAAGTTTGCTGACCATTGGTTAAATTCCTGTCCCCCTCAGTAAAAAGCCTTCATAACTCATTTCCCATGGGAGGGGTGTCCCAGCAGCAAAGGTTCCAGCTAAGCAGAAAGCTGCTTGGGACCCAGGAGTCTCCTCAGACAATAGCTTCTCTCCACATATCCCAGAGCTTGGCTGCTTTCCCAGGAATTTGTGGCTCTGTTGGGCGCCGAGCTGCTGTGGTCAGACCTTCCTTGGGCTCTGTAATTTCTGTCCCTTTCAATTTGGCAGAATGGACAATAACTTTCCTTCATCTGTGGTGTCCAAAATGTCAACAACTGATGTGTGTTCATAAAAACCCTCAAGTAAATAGAGGGAAGACAATAAAAATGCATCATTCATAGTATAAGAAAAGGGAGGCTGCTGAAAAGAAGGTGCCATCCAAGTACTTTTTGTTTCTCAAGATGCACATTCTCAGCACAGTGTGACATACTTTTGGAAATGCTCTTCTATCACATGACATTTAATGGGATTCTGATGTTGAGAATAAAATACATGTCTTTCAGCCTCAATGAATTCTGGAAATACTTCTTTTCTCTTGATCACTGTAATTAAGTGCTAAGAAGGCAGATCTGGCCCTTTTACTATCAGGCAAATGCATCTCTTTTTCTCTCAGCTTCCTGACCATACTTCAAAGTGTTTCTATTTGCCTGGGACTAAAGAGTTGTAAGTATGCAAGATATGAATGTTAAAACAAGGAATTTTGCCATTCCAAGTCTCTGGAACAAAACCAAGAAGCAAGCAACAAGGGCCACTGCCCTCACCCCACTCAGGCCTTTGATCCAAAATCTATAGCAGTCATTTAGCAAGCAGTTGGAAGAGGATACTGGGGACTGAACTGAAGGTCTTTATTCTGAGCTACATTTCAGCTCTCCTTTTGCATTTTATTTGGTATTTTGTGACAGAGTCTCACAAAGTGGCCCAAGGTGAGCTCAGACTTACGATGCACTTGTTTTAGCCTTCCAGAGTACTGGGATTACAGGCATGTTCCACCAAGTACTGGGATTACAGGCATGTTCCACCAATCCCAAACCAAACTGGGATTACAGGCATGTTCCATCCATTATGTAGATAGGAGACCCATGTGGGTCTCCTATCTACAGGAGACCCACACCCAGCAGCAACCAGTACCACATACCACAGTGCCGGGCGTGGTGGCTCACGCCTGTAACCCCAGCACTCGGGAGGCAGAGGCAGGAGGATTGTGATGTGAGTTGGAGGCTGAGCTCAGGGCCAGCCTGAACCACAAAGCGAGACCCTGTCTCCAAAAACTTAAAAAAAAAATAAAATAAAATAAGCCTAGGTATCTATTTCAACAGTCAGGTTTCATCCACTTGGAATAGAGTGAGGAAAAGAAACCCCACAAAATCCTTGCTTTCCTGGTGCCAATTTTCATAGAGGAGAGTAATAGTAAACAAAAAAGAATAATAATACATGATAATATTGGTAGAATGGAAATATTGATGAAGAGACACTAGAATAGGACAAGAATATGCTAGAGGACCAATAGCAGCAGTAAAGTTGATCAGAGATAGGACTGAGAGGAAAGTTACTTTGTCAGAGTATGAAGTCAGAATGCATTATACTTAATATTTCATTAGCTACATATCTAAATATGCATATGTAAACATATCTAGGTATTTATGCATATGTCTGTTTATGCATAGGCATGTGTACACAACTATATTCACATACCTTTGAACAGTAAGATTGACAACTGGTTACATGGTCATCCTTTAATCTTAGGGGTACCTGAGGATTTGACTTTTGGTCAATGTAATCACGAAATAGAGAATCATTTGGAGAAGGTCTAACTTGAAGCCATGGTGAATTAAAATCCACCAATGGACCATGCACAGTTCCAATCATCTTTATGTTACCGAGACTTTACTTAGAACTGAGGACTGGCATTAATAAGCTACATATCCATAGAGAACCCCATCTCTTAAGTCACACTTCCTCAGTCCCTCATGGATTCAGGGAAGCTAACTTGGAAGATTAGACCAACCATTTGAACTGAAGATCATGTCCATTCAACCCCATGAGTATCATGGAACCTTATCTAGATCTACTCTTCAGGCTCAGTGGGGCAAGTGGCGCACTAGGATGGTAAAATGTGTAGGAGGTCACGAGGCCCATGGATCTCTCAGAGAAGAGAGTTACATAAAGTGACACATTCAAAGTCTCCCCAAACAGGTCACAGAAAAAGGACTGACTCTGAAAGTTCACAGAACTAGACTTTGAAACTTCTGGTTATGAAAAGATACTATTAAGAGACTGAAAAACCAAACTGCAGAACAAGAGGGAATATTTGTCATATTGTATCTGACAACAAACTTGTGCCCTAAATACAACATAAACTTCTACAAGCCAATAAGAAAAAGTCAGGCCATTTAATTTTTAGTGGTGGAAGATTTGATTGTTTTACAAAATAGGTTATTCAAGTGGCTCATAAGCATATTGAAAAGATAGTCAACAATAAACAGAAGAAAATGTTACACAGTGATAGAGCTCAAAATGTTTTATTACCTCTTGAGAAGAGGCAGATATTGGTTGGCTGTAGCATGGGAAAGACTTGCAGGAGCAGAAATGCTGTGTCTAGATCTCAGTGGTTGTATTACTGATGTATACATGTAAACATTCATCAAGATACACATCTAAACTCAGGGCCCTTCAATGATCCATACTATACTTCAAAAAGTGAATTGCTTTGATAATAGTAATGAGGGGAAAAATAATGCAACAGTAATAAAAAAAGGAAACAAAGCCTATGTATATAAGGGTTTGGGAGTTGTAGGGTGGGTAGGGGGAAAATGGAAAAAAATGAGAATTAAGTCTTGTCATATATACTGGTACAAATTCTCAATACTGAATGTGACCATGATATGTATCTATAATGTACCGATGAAGATTTGAATAAAAAGTTTCTGCACAGCAAGAGAAACCACTAACAGAGCAAAATGACAACCAACAATTTGGGAAAAAATTTTACCAGCTGTTTCTCAGGGAAAGTATCAAGAATATATAGAGCTTAAAAAAATCATTAACCCTCAAATTTAGACCAATTCAAAAATGGGCATCTGAAATATACACACACTTTTCAGAGGAAGAACTAAAAGCAGCTACAAAGCATATGAAGAAACGCTCAACACCACTGGTCATTCAAGAGATACAGACGAAAACAACATTGAGATTTCATCTCACTCCACAAAGAATGGCTGCTATCAGGAAATCGACCAACAACAAATGATGTTAGGGCTGTGTGAGAAAGGAACCCTTCTCCATTGTTGGTAGGTATGTAGACTGGTGAAACCACTGTGGAGAGCAGTGTGTAGATTTCTCAAAAAACTAGGATTAGAGGGCCCATTTGATCCTGCTATTCCCCTGCTAGGTATGTACACAAAAGAATTAAAAGATTCATATCACAGTGACATACGTGCACCCATATTTATAGCAGCTCAGTTTGTGATAGCTAAATCTTGGAAACAACCCAAATGTCCATCAACTAGAAACTGGACAAATAATTTTTTTAAAGGAGTATCACTGTACCATAAAAAAATATATGATGAAGAAAAGGAAGAAGAGTCAGATGAAAAGAAGGGAGAGGGAAAGAAAGAGGAAAAAGGAAAAAGAGAAATAAGAAGAGGAAGACTAGCAGGAAAAAGAGGACAAGGAAGAAGAAGAGAGCAGGTAGAAGAAAAGAAGGAAGAGAATAAACCACTATCAGCTTTGAGAGCTGTGCAAGAAAGGTGGCCATTCATGAAATCACTGGAATTAAACATGTAACCAAGAGAACCTGTTAAAAGTAGATGTGTCTGAAAAGGTCAGGGGAAGCCACTGGCCTTCCCTCCATCCTTCTCACCCCACCCTTGCTGTGGGAGGGCCCTGCCCAGGCACCTTCAGCAGCTCCTGTTGCTCTCTGACTCTTGCTTGGGCTCAGCAGATCAGAGCACAGCAAAAGAATGACCAGGCAGGTGCCAACCTGCCTCACTCCCTACTATGTCCCCATAGATTGGCTGAGGGTTATAGCTCTTGTCAAGCTTTGCTTTCCTATAGCTGGACAATCTGGGGAACACTAACCTCCCTCCTTCGTGTTCTTTCAGATTTGCCAACACCCTTGTAAAGAGTTACCTTTCCCAAGCCTCCTCCCACTCCTGTACTTTAAAATGGCATTTGTTTCCTGTTGAGAGAATGATGGACACATGATACTAAATGTGTCCCCACATGATACTAAACCTCCGGCCAGTGCTGAGTGCATTGGGGTGACTCAGAGGTCAAGTAAAGGATAATGTCCACCTTTCGTGTTGCTAGTGAAGTAAGAAAGTTTCTAATGAGTTCTGAAGAGTGTCCCTGCAAATGGAATTATTGACTTTGAAGGGGCAAGACTAGGTTATCTGGGATATTTACTTTTATGCAATGTTTTATTCTGAGAAAAAGCTAAACAAATGAGCTTATTTATTCTCAGAAGTGATACCATTTTCATTAAAATATTTTTATGCCTCTCTTCTTTATTAGACTCTACATCCCATAATGACAGTTGATAGAAAAGGTGCATAAAGAAGTCTATCCAGGGCTGGGGATTTAGATCAGTGGTTCTGGCATCTGCCTGGCAAGCGTAAGGTCCTAAGTTTGATTCCTGGTAACCACATACTACAGTTTACATACCACATACCAGAGTGACTCACATCCATCAGCAATCTGTACTACACATCACAATGCTGGGTGTGGAGGCTCACACCTATAATCCTATAATCCTACCCTAGGGAGGCAGAGGTAGGAGGATTGCTGTGAGTTCTAGGTTCATCTGGGCTACATAGTAAGTTCAGAACCAGCCTGAAATACAAAGCAAGACCCTGTGTCAAAAAAGAAAGAAAGAAAGAAAGAAAGAAAGAAAGAAAGAAAGAAAGAAAGAAAGAAAGGTAGGAAGGAGGAAAGAAAGAAGTGTGTACAAATGCCTGCCTATCCACACAACCTAGAGCAATTCCTGGACATGGTACCTAATAAATAAGTATGGTTAAAGAATGGAATTGAAGGAAGGGATAAGAGGAGAGAAGAAAAAGGACAGAACACAGGATTTAGAGTCAGAAAATGAGGAGAGATTCCCTGCTCTCCCAACTACCAGCAGCTGTGTGTCTACATATCTTGCTTCTCAGGCTTCCAATTCCATACAGGTGTAGATGAGATCAGGATAAGAACTCCTTCTCTATCTAATATGTGTGATGATCAAATGAGGTAATACTTATAAAAATAAATGAGGCAGTAAATGAAGCTGCCATCACCTATGAGATGTTAGTATTATTATTATTATAAAAGCTGCATTGTTGAAGGCAGGTCTCAGCCTGGTTTTTATGCAGTACACAATCAGCTTATGTAAGGCAGGAGAAGAAGTTATGATTTTAACAATTTCCATGTAAGAATACTCAGCTAAAGTGGCTGCAAACCTCGGAATCTGGTAACACGCATCTACATTTTAAGGGATCTAGACAGCTATGCACACAGCGTGACAGGATAACACATGCCTGCTTCTTCCTGGTTCCTGGAGCAGTAAACCAAAGTGAGAAGCCAACAGCAGTGGCAGCTTCAGGAGAAAGGAACAAAGCAGATGCCCCTTAACTCCATCATGTCCAAAATTTCACCTCTCTGAGGCTGGAGAGGGGAGGTTGGGCGGGGATGAGCCCAGAAACAGGACAATGACAAAAGCAGAGAGTGATGCTAATATTGGACTTAAATCATCTTATAGAAACTCTGAAAGTAACAGCATATCTTGACATTATTCCTGGCCATAATTTATATCCAAATAAGACTAAACTTTTGCAGTTTTGTCAAATCCCTACATATGAATTGCATATTGTATTCATCAGGAATCTTCAGAGAAGTAGAACCAATATTATGTCTTGCAGTTATTGCTCAGTGTCCATGAGGATTGGTTCTATGACACCTCACACACACCAAAACACTGCAGAAGCTAAAGTCCCTCATGTAAAATAGCACCCTCCCATACACTATAAATCACCTCAGTGTGGTTTGTAATACCTAATACAATGTAAATTCTATGCTAATATTTGTTATGCTGTATTATTTAAGAAATAATGACAAAAAATTAATCCATACAAGTTAAGTACAGAAACAAATTGTTTTTTCATCTTGTGCTGGTTGAATTTACAGGTGTAGAACCGGGTAGAGAGGACTAACTCTACTGAAGGAGATGTACTTAGTTGAAGGAACTGGCACTGGTACATGCAGCCATGAAGGCTGGCGAGTCCAAAATCCGCAGAGTGGGTCAGCTGGTCGAGTGCCGGGAAAGAGCTGATGTGGGGTTAAAGCTCACAGGGTGATGGCCAGTCCAGTTTCTTCTTTCTCTGGAGGTCAGACTTTATGTTGTCGGCCTTCAACTGACTGTAGGAGGCTCACCCACACTACAGGGCAATCTACTTTACTCAGAAATCATTGATTTCAATAAGAAAACTATCATGAAAATATTCTTCTAGAGGTATCCATATCCAAAATGTTTGACCAATTATTTGGCACTGTTAGATGTTTGGCCTTATAATCATTCATGTTATCTAAGGTCTAGTTTTATCTACAACTCTACAATGAAAAATTCTATACATACGCACATAGTTTAAGTGATATTCTTAATAAGAAATAGAATCACTCGATCAAAAGACACACTCATTCCCAATACATAATAATCCATAAGGCCATATTGCTTTACACTCTTGGTCCATCATGTGCCTATTTCCCTTAGATATTGGCAATTATGGCTGCAAGACCAAGTTCAGTCAACTGTATTTTTGTAAATGAAGATTTACTGAAATACAGAAGCACTGATTCATTTATATATCATCCATGGAAGTTTTCATGTTAAAAATGAGAGAAAAAAATATTTGCAACAGAGACTAGATGACTGTCAAACCAAAATAAATATTTTGGGCTATTCATATAAAATCTGTAGTCTCCTTTTTAAAATAATTTCTACCTTTGGCTAGACACTGTTGATAGCCCCTAAACAGGGCTTTATTAATTTTCTGTGTACATATCTGTCTTTGACTACCCTTCCTCAACCAAAGTTGAAATAGAAATGAATATTTCCTCTTTATTTAAAATTACATTAGTTAATCTACTTTGTGCAATAGATTAGAACTCAGAAACAACTCCAGATACAGGACACCACCTTATCTTTGACAAAGGAGCCAAATATCCTCAAAGGAGGAAAGATAGCCTTTTTAACAAATGGTGCTAGAAAAACTGGGCTACTAGCAGCCAAAGACTAAAGCTAAACTTACCTCTTTCACTGTGTACTAAACTAAAATCAAAGTGGATTAGAGAGCTAAATATTAAAAAAGAAATACTAAACCTACTGCAAAATAGGTGCGGCAGAACTCTTGGACACTTTGGCTTAGGGAAAGATTTTATGAACAAAACCTCTATAGCATGAGAACTAGCAGAAGAAATCAAAAAATGGGATTTCATCCTATTAAAAAGCTTCTGCACAGCAAAAGAAACCACCAGTAGAGCTAAAAGACAACCAACAATATGGAGAAAAAAAATCTTTACTAGCTGTTTCTCAGACAAAACACTACTATCTAGAATATATAAAGAATTTTAAAAATCAGCTCCCCCAAATTTAGAGACCTAGTTCAAAAAGGGCATTTGAAATGAATGCACACTTTTCAGAAGAAGAAGGAAAAGCAGCTCAAAAAGTATATGAAGAAATATTCAATATCACTGGCCATTCAAGAGATGCAGATGTAAATGACACTGAGATTTACCTTGAAGACACATTCATAAGTGAAATAAGTAGGTCACAGATATGTAAATACCATATTTTTTTCCTGGAATGAGAATCTGAAGATTTAAATGACTTCTAGAATATATGACAGATTTTTGTGAAATAGAAAATATTCAGAGGGAAAGAAGTAGGGGAAAGTAATGAGGGAAAGGAGAAAATATGTTCTTAAAAAAAAAAAAAAAGAAAGCATGTGTATGTAGGGATTGGGTGAGTGGTATAGTGGGTAGGAAAATGGGTAGAAATGAGAATTAACTCATGCATATACCAGTACAAATTTCCAATGTTGAGTGTGATCGTGATGTATATATAAAATGTACCAATAATCCACTATGAACAATGTACCATTATACGTACTGCTTGGTATTAATGTTTTGTACTCACTGGTTATATAACGGGCTTATTTATTTAATATTTAATAGGTACATCTACTGAGCATCAGTTTGGGCCTAAGAATGTTATTAACTTTATGTGCTACATTTCTGTTCTTTATAGATTTCTAGGCTTTTGTTTTTCTTCCTACCCTACAATGAAGCAACCGAGGTTCAGGCCAGGAATTTAGCTCAGTGGTTCTGGCTGTCTGCTGTCTGCCTTGCAAGTCAAAGGACCGGGTTCAATCCCAGCAACCACATACAACAACATTGAGTGTGGTGACTCATGCCTACCAGCAATCAGTACCACATACCACAGTGCCGGGTGACTTACACCTGTAATCCCAGCACTCGGGAGGTAGAGGCAGGAGGATTGCTGAGTTCAAGCCTAAATTCAGGATCAGCCTGAAATACAAAGTGAGACCCTGTTTCAAAAAAAAAAAAAAAAGAAAGAAAGAAACTGAGGTTCAAAGAGGTAAACTGACTTTTGTCAACTACAAAGTAGGTGATGATGCAGACAAAATTTCAGCCCAAATCCATCTGACCCGCCAGGCCATTGAAGGCCTACATGATGACACATTGCAACTCCAAAGTGAAGGGCACATGCACAAGATGGATGTGTCTTGCTTATCATTCTATCTTGCAGTCTTGGGGAATAAAATCATCATCCTCTTTCCTTTGCCCAAATAAGCACAAACACATGGGTGCAATTTTGCCTTAAATTTTACATGGAAAAGGAAAATATTGTATTTCCTATTCTGTATTATTGAATAGGAAGTGTTTTACGGGTTAATGAAATTGAGCAATGAGTAGCTACCAAATCTAGACACACCAAGGTAGACATTCTGGATTATAAAGCATATTATACTCACCTCGACAACTGCTCTTGAAATATTTATAATATTACTTTGTAGTAAATATGTCTATCATGAAAGCTAGGTAACAAGACATGATTCTTGAAATTTGCTCTTTTTTTCTATTAAAGCTACTTTTAAATAGATTCTGTCTAAGAAATTATGGGTTTATATAATAATTGTCATAGAAATTATCCCTAATCTATATAAACTAGGCACAACTCACTTCTGCTACCATTACTATTACCACATCAAATACATTTGATTCTTTGGAAGTAAATCAAATAACATAATAACATGTATATCACTTGAACTGATTATGAAAATTGTACAATGAGGAACTGTCATGTAGAGAAAACTTTTTCTTTGAGTTTATGTTCTGGCTTGTGTTTAAATGTCTCCCCAAAGCCTCCTGCAGTCTTTTTAGAAGGTGGCTAAATTTAGAATGTGTGATGTTGGGATTAAGGGCATCTGATTGGTGGTACTGTCCTAATCCCAGTAATCTGAATAAAATAAAAGGACAAGGTCTCTTGTTGCTTTTGCTCTTCTGAGCACCGTGAAATGTTTCTCTGCAATACTCCTTGTGCTTCTCATGTTACTTTGCTACCATCCAACTAGTAGCACTAGCTATTGCTGCTCTGTCTTAGAGCCAGCTGATTATGGACTGAAACTTCTATGAACTATAAGCCAAATAAACCTTTACCCTGTTAACTTTGGATGTTGAGTATTTTCTCTGAGCAACAAAAAAAAGTAACTAATTCTCTTACTTTTAAAAAAATCATGTGGCATAGCTTTTGTAACCTAAAGAATTACTTTGCTATGCCGTTAATGTTTTAGCTTTTAAAATAAATCACTGATTTTTATAGAAAAGTCCTTTTTATATTATAAAGCTTATAGTTTGAGAATTAGGGAAACAAGTAGGAATTTAAATAATTTAAATTTTAATACAGACCACAGATCTAATGATATATACCACCAGCTGTGAGGGGAATGAATCTCAGGGTCGAATGTACAGGGATATTTTATAAAACAAAGCCCAGAACTTAATCTCTCACTTCCCTGAGAATATTCACATAAAAGAGTCTCTTTGATTTGAAGAAATGCAGCAAGTGTCTGTCATAGAAGTTTCTGTCCCTACTAGTGTCCCTGAGTTCATGAGAACTGTTTATCATCTAAAGCCTCTGAGACTCTCCGTACCTATAAGTCTCATCTCGGATACCAAAGAGAAGAACCTCAGAGAACGGAAAAACTCTCTTTTGAAAACACAACAAAAATTTAAAGAGTAGTCTTGGGATCATATTTTCGCCTTATTAAGGAGTCCAAGAGAGGGGTGGGGGGAGAGAGAGGGAGAGAGAGAGAGAGACGGAGATGGAGACAGAGAAGCTAGCCCAGGAGAACCACTTGGCCCAGCCTTGTTATCCTTAAGACATTTTTTAACTTCAACTTTTAAAGCTATCTTCAAAGGATTCTTTATGTGCAAGTAGTTACAGAAGTACACTAATAAGAATGAAAAATAAAGGTGACAGTGCTCACTGGTTGTATCACATCGATGTCAATGAATAATATATTGATGCATAAAACAAATGCCATTATCTTTTACATGTAAAAATTTTATATTGTAATCTATATTTGTGATTAAATATCTGCATTTAAGTATTACTTTTATTTTAAATCTTTCAAAATATACTATTTATAGTAACTGAATTGTTCATGTACTGGAAACTTCAAATGCTGACAAGTTGAGAAAGTACGAGGAGAAAGTAAAGGAAGGAAGGAAGGAAGAAAGGAAGGAAGGAAGAAAGGAGGATGAGGAAAAAAGGAAGGGAAGAACTTTATGATGTGGTGTGTATTGTCCTCTTTTACAAATGCAGAAAACTGAGGATCAGGAAGCAAAAGCTGTTACCAAGAACCACAACCAGTGAGTGTTAGGGTTATGATTTGACTGTTTGCCAGTCTATTTGCCTGTGGAATTTAGTGTCCTTTCTTTTACATTCTTACAGTTTAAAATGTGTTCCACAGACCTGTTGCATCAGCACCACCTAGGATCTTCTTAGGAGTCCAGAAGCCCAAGCTCCTGCCTCAGTCAAACTAATTAAAATGTAAAATTTTGGCAAAAATTTGAAATGATTCATATGCACGTGAAAGTTTGTATGAAAAAAAGACCCTAAAGAGATCATCTCTCAACCTTCTTCCTCTTCACACAGAATCATCACCCTAGTTCACCCACCTGCATCTCAATCAGGGTCATCACCAGCCTCACACAACCACAGGTCCCCACACTCATCAGGAAGAGTTGCCAGAGCAATAACTCTAACCTGTGCTTCATTCACATCTTGTCTTTGTCGCTACCTCAGCAAAATAGCTGGTTTGTCAACAAGTTTCTACTGGGATCTGAAATCTTGGAGGACGACGGTTTGTCTGTTATCCATCTTTGCTTCCCTGTCAACTACCACAGAACCTTACCGGGCCCAGAATTCATGTTTATTAAAGGACTGAATGAATGGATGAATGAATGCTAGAGAATGTTTTGGTCTATCTGGGCTACATCTCACTGATGGGTTTCCTGAACTACTTAAAAACCTGTGTATAAAACATCTGGAAAGCACTTTGCTTGTTTGTCCACCCATAACCACAGGTATATTTCCCTTCCAGGTCCCTACAGATGTTCTCTTCTGGCACAAACAAAAGAAAGAAATCTGTACTATCCTCTTGACAGTAAATTTAAAGATTTTTTTTTAAAAAAAAAACCAGCTGTAAATAAGAACAACTATTTTTGCAGCTGGAATTCTTATGTTCTCATTTCTGCTGCACATGGCAATTTGTGGTGGAAATCTAAGGTCACGACACAAGCATTCACTCATTCAACAAATATTTATAAATCCTTTTTATGCACCGAATGTTAGAGACAGTCAAATGATCAATACACATCCTATTCACCCTTGTGGAGCAGAGAAAATAACACGAAACTAAGAAATAAATTGGACTAATTCTAAGTAGTTCATGAAGTTCAACAAATATATACTGGGTGCCAGCACTATACCAGGCACTGTGGAGCTGTTAGGAAAGATACTGGCTACAGTAGATCTCGATCCATTCTACAACATGTGTGGTGGATTTTTATTCTTGCTTCCTATGTGTTTGGAAAGCATCGAACACAATTCTAATTCTTTTGTGCTCACACAGAGTCCTATTTACTTTCAATTTTTCTCTATGCAGCCCTCTCCCCTGGTTACTGTTTCTCTCTTATTCCCATCACCTCTCCATTTCATATCAGATGTTCTTCACGCCCTAGATGGCTTGTTTATCTGGGTTATTAATGAAGCTGTTAAGTGAGGCTGGAAGGGGAGGCTAGAGCACCCCATTCCCTCCCTCTCCATAAATCACCACCCTGAGCAGAGACTGCTCCTCCACTGTCAGTTCCTATCATCCCACTTATCTCAATGAATTGGAATGAATTTCATGATTAAACTTTCATGCGATGCCACATGGAACATTCTGTAAGCCTCAAGGTCTATTACTTCCACAGCACTCACTTTTGTCTTTTCATCCTGCAGTTTTATCACAAAAAGAAGCACACAGGTGCACCCAGCAAGATGTGTTTTTTCCTATAGGCTCCCCATCACCTATTCCCCCAGAAAGCTGTTATCTCTTCAGTGCGGAGCAGCCTGCTCTCAGTCTCAGCACTCCACCTGACAGGTGACCAGCTGGCTCTGCACACAGTGGATGTCTTTTACCTCAGTAATAAATCTCTTGGCCGTACCCTGACAACCTGCCCACGGCTCCAATCCCTGCATATTCATGGTCTCGAGTTGGCATCTCCCCACCCTTCTCTCAAACACAAACAGCCATCTCTTCCCCAGACCCACAAGAATGACTTTTCTATGATTCTAACCATCTTGGTTTACATGTAACACAACAGAGCAACAGATGTATTTTCTCTTTCTCTCTTCTTCCTTCCTTTCTTTCTCTCTCTTTCTTTCTACCTTATAATAAATATTAAATTCAGGACCTTCGGCGTGTTAGACCAGCTCTCTGCCAGTGAACTACAACCTCAAGCCTAGCCCTATTCTCTTTTGAAAATGGAGACTGAGGTTTCCTTACCTAGAATTTGAATGCAAATACATTAACTTCATCAAATGAGCAATTATAGGGCCTCTCTGAACCATTCATTATCAAAAAGATAAACAGTAGCAACTCCAAACAATTTTTTAGAGGGGGTTCATCTACAGAAGGCTTGCTTCCTATTCTTTTTTGTTACATGTTGGCAGAACATAATGTCCATACTCATTGTGAAAGCTGGTACATGTGTATAACACATCTTACTATTTTTAAGTCACTTTTTCCCTCTTTTTTTCTTCCCTCACCTCTACCTGTATTTCTTGAAATATGAGCAGGACCTGCCTTAGTTACTTTTCTCGTTGCTGGAACAAAATACCCAGCACCTGGACTTAAAGGAGAAAGGGTTTAGAGATTTCAGTCAATAATCAAGCAGCTCCAAAACAGAGTGGCACATGGTAGAGAGGCATTGCAGAGGAGAAACAGGTCATGGCACTCACTTGGTAGCAAAAGCAACAAGGGATCCTTAACAGCATCTTTCTGTCATTTTTATCTTATCCAGACTATCCTGATGAGGACAGTGCCAAACCAGTCAGTGTGCTGGTTCAGTAATCACACACCCTTAATCCCAGCGTTGCACACTCCAGAGTCAGCCACTTCAGCAAAAGCCAACTGTGACACAGGGCTTTGGGGGGACATCTAGACCCAAACCATAAGGGGACCCAACAGAAAAATCCCAGAGGTTTCACAATGCACATCCTGAGGGATCCATATTGGTGTCTTATCAGCAAATTTTTTTAAACAGCTCATCATTTTCCCCATAAGGAAAAAGTTAATATAACCCTTCTAAAAAAGAGATATGTGCTATGCAGAAAAGAGCTAAAATGTGCAAAATTTAGGAAGAGATGCAGTTTAAAAGTCTGAAAAGGAAAGGCTATTGACTAAGAGTCTCATTTGCTTTTATTTGCAGAGCCAGGAATTTCAAGGCCAAGAGCACATTCTCTCTTTTGCCAAAATATCTTCTTTTTCCTATCATTAAATCAGAAATAGATATAAAATTGGAGTTTTCTAAAATTTTCCAAAAATGGCCCCCAAGAAACATCTGGCCATACCATTTGCTTCTTTACATGCTCTTTCTCATGATACTCACATGTGAATGTATGTGCACACATAAATGCAGACCACATATCCACATTACCATGGTTAGGCTTGTTGACTTGGCTGGATTGAAAGACTGCAGGGAGGTAATTGAATTGTGAGAGTACTGACTTCGTCCACGGCTTAGTCCATTGATGAGTTCATGGCTGAATGGCTAGTAGGAGGCTGGGCCTTGTTGGAAGAACTAGCTCAGGACAGTGTGACCTTGGGAACCATATTTGTCCCCTGTCCATTCTGGAGCTCTTAACAACCATTGCTGAGGGGCTTTCCTCTACCACATCCTTGTGCCATAATATCTCTGCCCTACAATCAGCTATCCATGGACTGAAATGACTGCAACTGTGAACTAGGATAAATCTCTTCTCCCTAAACTGAGTAAATATTTTGTCTTAATGATGAAAAGCTGAGCAATACTAAATATACCCACATGTGAGTACCTAACACACATGCACACACTTATTCCTCGGTTGCTTCCCCATCATCTGTACCTGTGCTGGCCTGAGCAGACACAGGTAGCACTTTAAATTAATTGGAGTTACAAAGTAAAAATTAAGTTCCTTGATCACATTACTCATATTTCAAAAAGCATATGCAGCTAGTTGTTACTGCATTTAACAGAGCAGATCCTAAACATTCCATCATCAGAGAAAATTCCATTTGCTAGTGACAACTTGTATGGTACATGTCATATGGTTAGCACTCAAGAAATATGTATTAACTACTTGAGAAAATAAGGAAATATGTACTATAATATTTCCAAATATGTTTTTCCAATTTATCTAAAAATTTCTTACTTAATTTTTGTTTGCATTTTTTATTGGTACATGTTTGTAGTACATAATGATTACATTCACCATGGGGAGTTGGTACATATGCTTCACATATTTTAATTCTTTTTAGTTTCCCCTCCTTCATGTGTTGGTTGCCTTTGCATTTGCAAATGCCTCCTTTTGTCTTATTTATTTTAAAAAATGAAATTTTCTACTTCACACCATCATACTCATAGCATTCTTATATTTAGTCTAAATTTTAATATTTTAAAATAAACTAAAACTTCTAAGAGACAATATAGTTGGGGTATAAGAGATGCTAAATAGGATATGGATATGATGAAAATGTTATATGATGTATGAAAATACTATATTGAAATTCAATGTTTTCTGTTAATATGCATTAGTAAAGTAAGCTTTCAATGACTATTTTTACTGTAACAAGACATATATTGATACATTTTAGATATATGTAGTGATAATATTTATCACAGGGAATTTATATCTGTGCATAATGGATCTTGCTTCTTTTCGCCTCCTTTCTCCTTTCATTTCTCCCTACTTGATCCCCTCTTTAAACATAGTGAAAACACAACTCACAGAAGAAAACAATTGCCAGTTCAGATGTACGGCAAACAATTAATATTGTTAGCCATAATACAATGAGAACTACTATGCTTAACAGCAACAAAAAAGAATTAAACCAGGCAAAAGACATAAGTAGACATTTTCCAAAGAAAATAATATAAATGACCAGTAAGTAATGTCAATCTGGTGGCCCTTTGTAAGGCCACAGGGCTCCCAGATCTGTAGGGTAAGGCACAGAGTCACGACGCAGACTCCAGGGAGGTTTCTGGAACACTTTTGCTTTATTGTAACTTAGGAGGGCTTTACATAGCACCAGGTGAGAGATGTGGCTAGCAGCAGTGGAGGCAAGGAGGCTGTTTGGGATTGGAGGGCTGTGGGCTTTTTAACTATTCGGAGAAGTAGAGTGAAGGAGGAGGAGCCCTGGCATCAGGCCACGGAGCCAACCAATAGGGGGACTGCAGGTAGCCCAAGGGGGGTCTTAAGGGGGTGGTGCAGAGCTCATTAGTTCTACCTTGGGGCAGTGGGCTTCTAAGGGACCTAAGAGATCCCAGCGCGCCTAACTTCCCTGAGCCACACACTTGGACCTCACAGAAATAAGCATATAAAAATTATCACCTTCACTAAAAAGTAGAGCAGTACAAATCAAAATGACCATGATATGCCAACTCATATCCATTCATATGGCTTCGGTCAAAAATAACACTAATAATTTTGGTGACAATGTAGATAGATTGGAACACTTATTTATACAGAGTTAGAGGGGCTGGAAAATGACCTGGCCACTGTAGAAAAACTATGGTAGTTCCTCAAAAACTTACAAATGCAATTACCATACGATTGATGGTTCATCAATTCTACTTCTGGAATCGAGAGAGAGAGAGAGAGAGAGAGAGAGAGAGAGAATATCTTTAAAAGATATTTGTACACATGTTTATGATAGCATTATTCACAGGAAAAAAAAGCTGTAAACAATGCATATCCCTTGGGACATGAATGGATAAAGAACACATAGTATATAAACACAGTAGAATATTATTCATATTAGAGCAGAAAATTCTGCCCCCATGCAGGAACCTAGAGGCATTGTGTTAAGAGAAATAAACCAATTACAAACAAGAAAATATTGCATGATGACTCAGAATAGTCAAGATCATGAACAGGAAGTAGAATGCTGGCCACCTTCAGTGTGGGATGAAGGCAGTATCAGGAGTTACTGAGGTATGGCGGTGGCAGCCATGATGGTTGTCCAGTACTGCAAATGCATTAACATTTAATTGCACACTTACAGCCGATCAAGAGAGTAAATTGTATGGGTGTTTCCAAAATAAAAAAGGAAGTAAAAGATTAGATAGGAAAATATACTACATGAACTTGACTTTGTAGCAAGTTTTCTATAACAAATGAGGAAAGTGTCATAATTCTGTTCATATAAGAATTTTAAATTTCTGAAGTAAAAATATTACAACATCAGCAAACGGAAAAATTTTCACACATGTGACTGATAAAAAAAAAAAAACCAATTTTAAATATCCGTTTAGGCCTGGGTTGTTATTCAGTAATAGAGTGCCTGCCTGGCCTGGGCAAGGCACTGCTTCCCATCTCTACATGTGCACACACATGCACATGCCTGTACACACGTACACATGCACAATCAATTAATTAAAAGAAAACCCAGCTATGGAAGAATACAAATAGTTATTTCCTTCATTTAAAAAGTCTGACCTTAATATTAGTCAAAGCAATATACACTACAATAAACAAACAAGATGTTTCAACATAATCCGATAAAGATTTTATGTATTCTCATAATTAGCATTGTCAAAGTTATGGGGAAAGAGACAAACCCTTCATGTTCTGAATTGTAAATTTATATGACTTCTGGGGAGAGCATTCTGGAAATTTCAGCCAAATTTTTAAGTGTGCATTCATTTTCACTAATTCCCTTTCTAGAAATTTATCTTCCAACAATATGGAGACAAAGGCATAGAGATTTATGTACATTGAAGTTTATTACATTATTTATAGGAGTTAAAAAAAGCATATACCTAAAAGTCTATTAACAGGTTACATGTACTCAATGGAATGTTGTTAACATTCTTAAAAGCTGTTTTATATTGCTGAAATAGTAGTATTCAGTCAAAAATATAAGCATAAAAGAATCTGTATATCATCATCTCCATTTGTATCAATATACATATATATTCACAGAGATAAAGATTCAAGACTTTCTGAGGGTTTACATATGCAGTCTCTAATCATTTTAGTTTTTAGTACCTGTAGTCTTCACATTAAATTATGATGTAGGTAACATCATTGTCTCTATTTTATAAATAGAGACTGGATAATGGAGAAATCATTAGCATAAAATAGTTAGCTAATAAATGGCAGGAGGATTTGATTCCAAACAGTCCGACCTCAGCCTTTTCACCCACCATTTCAAGTAGCATGTGTGTGTGTGTGTGTGTGTGTGTGCATGCATGTGTGTGTGTTTGCATGTATATACATGAGTAAATGGAGATAGACAAAGACAGATGCCAAGTTGTTCCTCTTTCTACCACCTAGGGAATAGAACTGGCTTTAGAGGTTAGTTGGGTGAGGAAGAATGCAACAAGAAAGTTAAAAGTATAAAAACCAAGAAAAAGAAATTTTTCACTTACTATAACTTTACTGTTAAAATTTTTATAAGAAGTATTATCATCTTTGCAATAAAAATTCAAATCTGGAAGACACATATTCTATCTTATTTTCTCCAAAGGATTTAGAAGTAGGGCTATTTTTAAAAAATGGAAGTAATGTAAATGTGATTCATGGGTAGTTAGAAACTTCCATGAGCCACTAGTTGGGACAGAAATCATTCATCTCTTGATGAAGACAAACAAGCAGAATCCTCTGGTTGTTGGTGACTTGTGACATTCAAGAGCCAAGTTCTGGAGTCATTGCCCACTCTGCAAGCCCAGTCCAGCCACGTTCAAGACTTAGCCCCGCTAAGCTTTGGTTTTCTTGCTGAAATAAAGGGTCTGTTGATTGGTCCACCCTCAGGCAGTGATAAGCAGGAAGGTCAGAGTTAAAGGTCTTATGCAGTGTCTGGTCTGGTGCATTTTTAGTCAGCACTAACAGCCATGTTCATCATGGCCATATTGAATGTGTATCACTCACTTTTGAAAATTTGCAATCAAGATTGTAAATTGGTCAGAAATCATCCAAGGCCTATGTCAAATGACTTGTTACACAAAATAGAGGATATGGCCAAGTGACTACTGATGGGACATATCAAAAAACCCAGCATGTGAACATAACAATCACATCCTGAGGTACTGTAGACATCTGAGACCTTGGAAACGCAACCTGTGTCCATCAGCTCTCAGATTCTTTTCAGAACAGTGGCATTTACTATTGTTCTCCTGCTTACTCAGTGTCTTAGTTCAGTGGGCCCCCTGTAACATGCTATATTCTGGGAGGTTTACAAAAGCAAACATTATTTTTTATTTTTCTAGAGGCTGTAAAGTCCAAGATCAAGATGTTAGCATGATCTGGGAGAGCTCACTTCTTGATTCATGGACACACCTTCTCACTGTGTCCTCACAGGTAGAAGGGACAAGGCTGCTTTCTGGAATCTCTTTATATGGTCACAGATCTCCTTCACGAAGCCACTACACTCACAACCTAATCATGTCCATAAGGCTGCACCTGCTCCCACCATCACAGTGAAGCTCAGCTTTCAAACTAAGAACTTTGAGGAGACACTAAAACTAGCACTCAGTAAGGGTGAAAATCTCCTAACCTCTTTATCAGCCCTTCTCATTTCCAAAGCACTTGTTTCTCACTTCCAAAGCTCAGGTCCATAGTTCTTGATTTTTACTTATAGGAAAAGAACATAGATTTAGGAGGTATTCACACAAGCATCTGTTTTAGAAAAATACATGCAACAAAAGCATAAAGCATCAGGATCTTTTTTTAAAGACAAGAGCACAGATGATGCCACTGCAAGTCTTAATTGTCTGATGACTGAATGTATGGCTTTGAAAGTGGCTGTGTGAATAATCCACCTGCCCCATGCCCATCCTGTCCCATATTTGCCCCTGTGCGGAGTACATACATACATATGTACACAGTTTGTCTCACATTTTCACATTGTTTTGAAATACAAGGCACAACCAAGTTAATAAAACATATTGGAGGTTGTGTTCTGTTTGTTCACTAAACTATAAAGCATTTTAAACCTACAATTAATTTTAGGCAAATTAAAGACACAACACAGCAGTAGTACTCCTACTGGCAGAGCATTTATATTAATATCTTACATTTTGTACACTAAATCACCTGCTGAAAGGTTTAACAGGCATTTATATTTATAACTGCTTTCTAGATCCTTTTGTTTTTTTCTTTTCCTGCCTACCTCAGTTGTCGAAGCATTAAAGAAGCTGACTTTTGGGAAGAATTCCAACTCAGAGTTATTTTTCCATGAGGTACTTAAGACTCCACACAGCAGCTAGTGATTATGTTGGCAGGAGCTTTGCATAACTGTTGGTTTCCTGTAGTATAAATAGGTGAACAGCTAAGAATGCTAATGTTTTGCTTTGACGGAGAAAAACTGTCAATAATGGCAAGGAATTGCCCTCATTGGACTATTTAAGGTTTTTATTATTATTATTTAAAGGAGTAAGTTAAGCCAAAGCAATAGAGATAAGTTATCGTACAATACATCATATAATACTGCTCTGAGGACATTATTCAAGTAGAAAGAAAAATGTAAAAGAGAGAAGAAAAAATGGAAGGAGTAAGGAAAGG
>PVIR01020735.1:0-30232 GCA_004026965.1 Petromus typicus | reverse complement strand
CCATAGTTCTGCCCATAGCGGACAGGCGCTCACACACACGTGTGTCATGGGTCCGTGAGTGAGGGGACTAACGTGCCTGCCTGTGGCCTGTGCTCACACACACTGACTGTGCCAACACTGGCCACAGATGAGAAGGATAATCGCTCGCCGAGTCCCGCACTTGCTCCTGTTTGCTGCAGTCTCATCCTGTGCTCCCTGCGCCAAGCCCCGTGTGGCCTGGCCCGCCACGCTCTGAGCTGCAGACTCCAGCTCCGAGGGGCGGGTGCAAGGGGAGATCAGAACAGTGATAAATGGGGCTATCACATGGGAGGCAGCAACAGGAAGCTATCTCAGATAGTTTATCGCCTGGCGTGGAAGGGCTCGATGAAAGGGTCGATAGCACACTCACCTCCGCCCCCATCTCCGCTCCAGCTGCTCACGCATTTCAGAAGACTCAGCCTCCCTCCCAAGCCTCCCCCGCATAGTGTCCCCCACATCTGTGGGGACAAAGCTATCCTTCACAAGACCATCCATCTTCTCCTTTAGGTGGGGGAATGATGTGTTGGCCAGATTAGGGAATTTTTGGAAAAGGAGAAAAAAACCTTGCTCCTTGTTTGGTCACCCCAATCCATGTTTGCACCACGCTTTGTAGGCATATTTGTATTTTAAGAAACAATTTCCCAAATTGTTACAGAAGTGAGCTCTTCCGGTCCACAATGGAGGACGTAGCTCAGTGGCACGGACTTTGCTGCGATGCTCAGGGCCCTGCACACTTCAAAAAGAATGAATGAGTGAGTGAGTGAGTGAATGGATGAGTCACTCTTGGGGTGAAATCCAGGGTCCCGAACATGCTGCTCTGCTTGTTTCATCTGCTCCTGCTCTGCCAGGGCAAATTCGATTCTCTCCACCCTGGGACTACCGTCAGATAGTTTAGTAGCCACTTGATGTCTCACCTGGCTGAGCCACCCTGCATCCCAAGGCGTTATGTGGAGCGTCCCAAGCTCTTTCCGGTGCTGTTGGAAGCTGTTCCTGGGATGCCCAGTGATTTGAGGAAAGGGCCTGTTTTGGGTCATCTCCCCATGGTACACAGAGTCGCCGGAGTGGACATCGCAGGTCAGGCTGGGATGCTGTCTCTGCTCCACGCCACGCTGACCTTCCGCTTTCAGAAAGCCCTTGGATCGTGAGCCACTGGCTACGCCTGGTGAATCTCTTTCCCTATGCACCAGCTGACAGTGAGTTACCAGAGTCAGTAATTATGTCGCACATCTGCTCCTCATCTGTAATGAAACGTGGTACTGTATAGTCAGTACCAGCCTCTGTACCAGCTGCTTCGCATGTACTCATTTAACTATCACAACAACCTTACAAGAAAGATACTATAGAACCTACTCACAAACAAAGGAATTGGAGACTGAGCAGTTTAATCTACCATAGTCGCCAAACTGCAGGAAGCAGCAGAATCGGGATTCAAACTCAGAACACGTATTAGCACCGTCAGCAGCAATAGTATGTCACACGCCAGCCGCTGTCCGCACCGTTTCTCTGCTAACTGACTTTCACGCTCTGCCTGACACAGGCTACAGCAGTCCAGCTGGTCTGGATGGAACAGCACGGCATGGGACCGTGCCTTCCACAGGCGACAATCTGCACCCCGTGGCCACCCCACTCCCTGCACCCTCTCTCAGATCCACTGTGCACACTGAAGTTGAACCCTGGTGAGTGTTGCTTAAAAGGCCCACTTCACAGAACTCTCTGAGACCTGTTGATCCCACATGAAGAATCTTAGCAACTATAACACGCTCTGTACACACTGGGCTTTTAATCTTCAACAATAACACAAGGTGTAGGGTAAGGAGGCAATTTCTTTTGGGTGTGATGAAAATATTCTAAAATTGCTTGTGGCTGTGGCTGTCCAGGTCTGTGAATATATTAAAATCATAAAATGTATGCTTTTAATAAGTAAATTAGATGGCGTGTGATTTCTCTTTCAATAAAGCTGGTATTAAAAGAATTACATAGAATATCAAAGAATTTGTCCTCCAGATGACTCTGCCAAGAAGGAGAGGAAAAGGGTCCCACACAGAGGGAAGAACTTGGGTACCACTGCCGTGTGGAGGAAAACAAGACGGAGGGAGTAGTCGGAGAGGGGAGACAAGGGCGGTGGGTTGTGTCCCCTCCTGGAGTCCTGTTAGGACTCTGAGCTGAGTTAGGATTTTTCTGAGGGACAGCAGGACCCTTTTAGTTTGTTTATCAATCAAAAAAGAAGAAAGATCAGATTGTTTTTAAAAGAACACTGACTGCCTGATGGAGAATAGATTGGAGCAGATAAAGAGGCAACTGACCGGGTTTTTAGGACGTGTAGACGTGAGAGGATTTGGTGAGGGAGCCGCTTGGAATGGAGTCTGAAGACCAGAACCCTATGACGCACACCAACCAGCTGAGGCAAGTGAGCGGGCGGGGCTGAGGCTGGGGTCGCACAGGGACAGAGCTGCTCCCGTTTCCCCTGGGTCGAGTGCGAGCACACAGAGTCAGGATGTGTTGAGGTAAGGACCCGGGCACCGATGCTCAGCCAGCGTAGAGGAAAAGCTTCCTGGCCTGTCAGTTGGCCCATTTCTCTCTCTTTTTTTTTGAGACAGGGTCTCACTTTGTGGTTCAAGCTGGCCCTGAGCTCAGCCTCAAACTCACATCAGAGCAATCCTCCTGCCTCTGCCTCCCGAGTGCTGGGATTACAGGCGTGAGCCACCACGCCTGGCACCGTGGTATGTGGTACTGGTTGCTGCTGAGCGTGAGTCTCCACGCCCAGTACGGTATGTGGTTACTGGGGATCGAACCCAGGTCCTTGCGCTTGCAAGACAGGCTCCGGAGCCACTGAGCTAAACCCCCAGCCCTGTGCAGTTTTTAGACTGTGCCAGACATGTCACACCTGTGTCTTGGACAGTGATTTGTGTAATCCCCATGACTGTGCTTGAGAGAGATGCTACTATCGTCTTAAGAAATGGGCCAACTGGGCCGGAGAGTTAGCTCAGTGGTTTCGGCGCCTGTTTTACAAGCGCAAGGACCCGGGTTCGATCCCCAGTAACCACATACCATACTGGGCGTGGAGACTCACGCCCAGCAGCAACCAGTACCACATACCACAGTGCCGGGCGTGGTGGCTCACGCCTGTCATCCCAGCACTCGGGAGGCAGAGGCAGGAGGATTGCTGTGATGTGAGTTTGAGGCTGAGCTCAGGGCCAGCCTGAACCACAAAGCGAGACCCTGTCTCAAAAAACAAACAAACAAACAAAACTGCACAAATGCTTCTCCTGCTCATGCATGGTGCTGTGACCAGCCTATGCCCAAGAGGTGAAGTCCAGGAGGCAGCTAGAGGTAGTGGCTAGAGAGGTAGACCTCAGGCCTCAGCGGGTGGGTGGTGTTAATTCCTCGGGGCCCCAGTGGGAGGACAGGCAGAGTGGGAGTGCGCTCAACACAGGAGGCACAGATGGGGTCCACCAAGGAGACCCTGCAGGTTGGCCAAGGCAGGAGGGAGGAGGTGGGAGAGTCGAGCATACACAGATGCCAAGCCTGAGGAGCACCCACCTAACTCTCGGGTCTTCTAGGCGTCCTCATGCTGGTATGAAGTTTACTGGATATTTTCTTATGACATCACCAGACCATGTCTGTCACCGGGCCATTGGTATTTCCGTTTTACAAATGAGAAACCTGGCCTCATAGAGGTGGGTTCACATGGCAAGTGTTGGGCCCAGCAGGAAGGGGCCAAGACTGAGAACTGGAAGGACCGAAGGAAACCAAGGAAGAGGGATGTCCGTCCCGGTGTTTAAAGAGCCCACTGTTTCCTGAGAATTTAAAAACAGTCAAACAAAACGAAGGCAGTCTGCTCTTTATGATCACTCATCAGCAATGCTGAATTATGTCAGTGATAAAATATTCCTTCCTACTGGTCATGAAAGCTGCCTTATTCTGTTCTTTAAATATGTATGAAATATATATTCTTAGTTACTTTCTCATGTCTGAGGAGAACCAAATACCTGACACCCACGACTCTGAGGATGAGAGGTTTATTTAGCTCACAGTCTGTAGAGATTTCAGTCTGTAGTTTGCTGGCAGGGTGACTTGGTAGAGGGACCCCCACAGAGGGGACGGAGCCGGTGGTGGCAGCGGGAAACCAGGGAAAAATAAAGGTGGAGGAGGAGGAGTAAACCCTCCAGGCCACGCCCCGTCACCCACGTCTTCCCATCATGCTTTTCCTCCCATCACCATTCGCAGCTGTGAAGCTATCAGGGCGCTAATCCAGCACCAATCCATGATCCAGTCACCCCCAAAAGTCCCAGCTGTGGGCGCATGAGGCTTGGGGGGAACATTTACATCCGTTTTCTCCCTCCCTCCTTCCTTGCCTCCTCCCCTTCTCCTCCTCTTCTTCCCACTCCCCACCCTTCAGGTCTTGCAGCTCTTGGGATGCAACCCAGGCCCTTGCGTGTCCTGTCCTTGTGTCCCTCTGCTGAGTGACTTCCCCAATCTACCCTAATAGAAATGTTTAGACAGCAAGTGAGTATCGTTTCTGGACACAATGAGATTCCTCCTGGGACTCTGCAAAGCACTTCGTGCTCCAAATCCCTGGAGTTTCTGGGAAAACCTCAGGCAACCTAATTTCTTTGGGGATGCTCAGGGCCTTGCAGAATGATGCTTTCCCAGGGAAGTAACACCTGCCACATGCCCAAATGTCTAGCAACTCCTCAGCCTTTGGAAAGATCTCCAAAATACCTTCCAGAGAAGCAGCACTCCTTACACCTTTGCACACACTGCACTGAGCTGAGACAGCTGTGGCTGTGAGTGGACAGCAACGAGCAGGGGTGGCGTCACAGCTGGGGGTGGCTGTGCACACTTCAGAGAGTTCGTCCCTGAGCCCGAGGCCTAGAGGTTTTTCATTCCTTTCCCTCTAGGCCAGGGCAGAAATGCCAGAATCTTCCATCCTAACTGAGAAGGGCAGCTGCTTTCTCTAAAATCACAAAGAGGATTGGATTGGAGAATCCGTGGCTGGCAGGGTAGCCAGCAAGACGCGCTTTATTTTCTCCACAGGACACAGCAGTGTTTGACATTCTGAGCATTTGCTTGTTTATCTGTTATTCTAGGTCAGCTCTGTGAGGACAGCCTCCTGTCCATTGAGTTCACTGGTGTATTCTCAGGACCTGAAACGTGGAAGTGCTAGACAAAGGGGGGGACCACGGGGTGAATCCATTGCGAAGTCCCCACTGGTCAGTGGTGACCCTGTCTGCTTCCCACCGGCCATCTCCAGGTGGCCACCAAGTCCCTCCAGAAGAAGCTCTTCGCAGTGCTGGCAGCCTCCCCGCCCCCACAGGGCGCCCGGTGCAGCAGGGAGCTAGCCCCGCATGTGTCACACACGAGCACAGTTCTGCTTCGCCTCCTGCTGCTGTCCCCTCCAGACAAGCTAGGACGGAGCGTCACTTCATTGTCTCTCCAGTGTCTGTCCTTCCCATTAGCACCAAACCTGGACCGCAGTGAGTCAGAGGAAACACTCAGCCATCAACCTGCACCCAAATCTGTTTTACGTTTTATTATTTAAAAACGTACACAGTACACAAGGGCCAAAAGCGAGGGGGCATCTGGACCCACGTTCTCTCCCTCCCTCTGCAAGCGCCCCAGGTCCTGTCAGCGGAACACAATGGAGGCATATTCTACTTGGTCTGGCATTGTCCTTCTGGGGGGGCAACTGAAGCGGGGCACATTGGCATAGATGGCAAAGTCTTCCTCTTTCCGGGGAGCCAGGTTGATCACGTTGCAGTACACAGCCTCGGCCTGGCAGGCAAAGTCCTTTAGAAATAGAGACCAGTGATAGTAGAGGTCTGGGCAGTGGGGACTCACAAAAACCAAGCTCCGTGCTCAACTGTCCCTATAGTACAGCGAGCAGAGCCCTGGGATTCAAACAACTCCTCCCCAAGCTGTCCTCGCTTCAGGAGCCCAAAGAGGGTACAGCAAGAAACCCCGGCGGGCCTGGCCAGGAGCCTCGAGGGGCAGGAGGTCTGTTATTGCCTTACCAGCGATTTGTGGAGAAAATTGGTCTGATGTCTAAGTTGTTTCTTAAACAGTCCTAGAAAAGTTAATAAGCTCAAGGTGAAATGACTGGGTTTAGGGCTCAACTTTGAAGTGTTCAGGGGTCTCTGTGACTGAGTAAACATCCCACGAAGATGGCAGGGGATGGACACATTTAGTAGTTCTGCTTTGTTTAGATGAGCTTCTTTGTTCTCACTGATTCCCTTCACTGAGGCAGATGTGCAGAAGCTTCACACTCATCTTTCCGCCTGAAGTACTGTGTGACGAGTAACTCTCCAGGCTGTGCTTGGGGTCTCTGGTGACTGTCACCCACCCAGCCACCCCTCAAGGCTGCCCCACAGAGACACCCCACTCCCCCTGGGTCCCCCTTTCTTCACTCCCACTTCCAGGGCCAGCTGCTCAACTCACTCTCGTGCCTCCATTTCCTCAAGATCACCATTGAGACTCCCACCAGGAGCAAGACGAGGGCCACAAGGCCCACAGACCCGGAGAGGGCCGTGGCTGCTGTGCTGGTGCTGGGGAGAGAGCCAGGGAGGCGGGTCAGGGCAGCTGGGGACCCACCACGCGCCCTGGGCTCCCTGCCCTGCGCCAGCTCTTCCAACTCTGGGCCTCTTCCTTCCGGCAGTGCAGCGTCTCCTGCCCTCTGTCTCAGCCCTGGCCCCACAGCGTGGTCCCACCCACACTCAGAGCCCTTCCCTGGCCCCATTCCTCACTCCAGGCGCCACAAACCTGGTCTCTGTCCTCAGGGTGGCGTTGTTCCCTGCAGAAAGTGAAGGAGAGGAAAAGGAAAGGCTTCTTAGAATCAGTCCTTACACATATGCAAAAAAGCTCTACAACATCCTGAGTGGTAGCATTGATTTTGATCTACACACTGGGTGCAACCATGATCTTGTAGGTAGGAGGAGTCCTTGGTCCTCGAGGAAGAGAGTAGCCCAGCGATCAGGCTCACACAGGGTCTCAGAGCCCATAGGATGCGAACTCACATCTCGAGCTTTGAACTGCGTGCGCATGCTCAACATTCTACTGTCTGTGTGTGATCGTTCCACTTGTGACCCCTGCTATTCTTATGGGGGTATTACCAGCTCTGGTGTCCAGGGTGTCCAGGAAAAAGAAAGGACAATTTGGGGATGGGTACCAGGCCGGGGGCATGAAGGAGCTTGTAGGACACTGGGCCAAGACCAGGAAAGGTGGCAGAGGTGAGGATTTGCCCACTGCTGGGGAGGAAGGAGAGAATTCTTCCCACTGTGAAGGAATTTCTCCTACCTCCAGGCCTGCAATTCCTAAGCCTGTCCCTCCTCCAGTTGTTGCTGTCTCTGGATGCTGGGTTGGATGCCATCTAACACTCCTGACCGTACAGGAGAGGACGCTCATGGGAGGGCCCTCACCAGGGATAAACGCCGCAGCCCACACCCAAGCCCTATTTCTACTCCAAACCCTGAGCTCTCTCCGCCAGCACTCAGCTCTGCCCGTCTTACCCTGCTCTCAGTGGAACTGATAAAGTTCGGGGCTGGCTGGTGGCAGCCCCCTGACCATGTGTCTTGGGAGCTGCTATGCAGCCACTCTGATGGTGGGACAGCTGGCACACATTGGATCACCATGGCAACCATCCCAGGTTGTAGCTTGGGGAACTGCAGCTTCTTGAAGCCTGAGCCGGAAGGAACCGTGCTGGGGACCTGGACAGTTCAGTCCCTCTGTCTCCCTGCCCCTCCTGTGCAGGCCAGTGGCGCTCACCAGGCTCCTGTGGCAGCTGCTGCCCATCCTAGAGGCGGCGGCGGCGGCGGCGGCCTTGGAAGCCAGGTCTTCTCAGGCCTGTCATTGGGTGTGAGTCACCCAGGACAAAGCAACAAGTCACAGGGCTCGCTGGCAGGACGTGGGTGGGTGATGGAACATGTGACCCAGGCAAGGACAGGGGAGCATGAGTCACCCGCTGACTGAGGGTGGCAGTCTGGGTATGCCCATTTGCCACAGGAGCAGGGACAGCATGAGGATGGCCATCCAGGACCAAAAAGGGAAGGGGTTACCCCAGGAAGGCACGGGGGCAGGGGACAGCTCACATGGGCTGAGGTCACGGAAGGACTTGACCTTAGAGTCCAACTGCCTAGAGCTCAAGTACTTCCTGACTGTGTCATCTTGGGACAGAGAAGCCCTTGGAGCCTCGTTTCCTTCATCTGTGAAGTAGAACATCACTCGCCTACCCCATGAACAGCGACCTCACAGAGTTGTTTGGTTTTTAAGAACTAAGTGCTCAGCCCGGCTGAATAGTAAATGAGGACCCTCCGGCCTCGGGCTGTTTCCAGCTGGTCTTACCTGCTGGGAGTCCTGCGGTGAGACGTCCCGGGGAGGCACTACTGGCTCCTGAGTCCTGAGAGCTTTGACTGGCCCAGTGCATCTCACCCAGGGACCGTGCAGGGTTCCAGGGACAAGTGGCCCCTTCAGCTGGAGTAGGCTGACTGGCTGGGACCTCTTCACCCCGTGGGTCTCTTATTCCTCCTGGAAGCTGCAGGGGCGAAAGGTATATTTCAGGCATCTGCACACCTGCCTTCCACAAGCGCAGGCCCCAGGGCGGCTCCAGGCTCTGTCACAGCGTGTCCGCTCCACTGTGCTGTTCTGATGGCTCTTACCGTATCCCCAGTCTCTAGAGCACTGCTTCAGACAACCAGGAAGTTTGAAATGGGTTTGTTGGTTAAATGAACGAATGAGTGAATGAGTGAAAGCCCCAAATGGCCTCACAGCGGCCTGGGATCAACCCCCCCACACACACACACACGAGTGCCAGCGCGCTGGAGTTCTGGCGAGCTGCTCCCCAGACTTGAGTTGTCTCCTGACAGCCCATCTTTATTGCTGGAAAGAGAATTTGGTTTGAAACAGCTCAGATCCCTCTGAGTCACCCTAGCTGTGCGCTACTGAGCGAAGGTCACGGGACAAGGGATTCACACTGTGAATACCAGGAATGACGTGCAGGGGAAGTACAGCCCAGCAAGGGGCCCCTGAGGCGCGACTCTCCCACAGCCCCTGGCCCAGGACTCGCCCTGCACGGGCCTCCATGATGTTTGGGGGGGGGGGTGAGGCAGAGAGACGGGTACGGAGGACTGCCCTCCCCACCACGTCCTGCGGATCGGCTGGAGGACTTGGGCCCTCTCTAGCGAGGCCAGAGCTGGGACCTGGAGGTGTGGGTGAGTCTCAGTTTCTCTGAGTGTGAGATGAGGCGGCGTGAGAAGAGGCACGAGCTCGACCAAGAGGACGCCGCATCCTTCATGAGCTCGTCGTCCCGCTGCTCTGCACGCGACACCTAGTACCTGCTGCATCTCTGTGTCGGGCCAGCACCCCAAGAGCAGGGACGACTTCTCAGAATAGTGCTAAGTGTTAGAAACTGTTTCCATTTGTAATTTTCCAAGGAATGAGGCCATCATAATCTTTTGAGTTTGTGGCATTTCTGTTGCAATAAGCAACACTAATATAGTTTAAGATTTAGACTGGGCATAGCAAGCTCACTGTGGGCTGTACGCGCATGCACACTAACATTTACGCGCACACACACGCACGCACGCATGGAAGCACGCACGAGTCACACACGATTTTTAAAGATTTTCCCGTGGATGACAGCACATCATATGCATTGCTTCCCCTCTCACTTCTTCACTGTACTACGGAGCTGACTATCAGCTTGCACAGCAGAGTGACCTGGCTACTGACGCCTACAGATGCTTTTAACTGGTTTTTTTGCAGTGCGCACTTGCAGTTCTTAAACTCGTACAAGCATCATTTTGCACACGCATGAGTGGCTGTGTGAGATGAGAGAAGGACATTAGAGTAGATAAGAAAACCCACATTCTAGGAAATCGATATTTGTTTTAAAAAATCCAAATTGTAGTGTCACCCAATTTGCTAACCCGCATTGTAAGTCAGATTTCATTATGAATGGGTGGTTCTAAAAATAAAAATTCTCATCAGAAAATAAAGGCATGTCGGTGCACACCTGTACTCCCAGTACTTGGGAGGCTCGTCATGAGTTCGAGGCCACACTGGGCTACCTAGTGAATTCAAGTTCAACCCGGACTACATAGCAAGACCCTGCATACATAAAACAAACAAACAAGCAAGTAAAAAGCCTCCAGCTTCCCGTTTCACCGAGTCTTTCTAAGTCTGCAGCGGAATTTCCTCAACACTGCATGACTCAGTACAGAGTGAAGGCCAGGACAGAGCTGAGAACCCCGCCCACTCTGGTCGAGCTTGCTGTTATACTAAAACTTGAAAAACGTCAAGGGAGGCTTCTCATTGCACTAAATGTTTTATGTTTCGGAAAATATAGCTATTTTTCATGAAATATGTTAAGAGGCAATGGTTTTAGTACTTTTTCTTTTTGGAGCACTAGGAATCAAATCCAGGGATACTCTACCACAGCACTACACTCCAGTTCTTTTACTTTATTTCGAGACAAGGTCTTGTTAAATTGTCCAGATGGCCTTGAACTTGTGATCTTTCAAGTAGTTGTGATTACAGGCAGGTGCCACCTTAGACAGCTATTACTGTTTTTAAATGGATCAGTAAATATTTTAAACTTTAGTGTTATTTTTAATATTTTTAATATTGTCTATGAGTGGATAGAAGCCACATAAAAGACAGTTCTTTGGGGTTGTCAATAACCCTCTTTCTCTGAAAATAAGACCTAGTTAGAAAATAATCGCCCTTGAAAAGAAGAGATGAGGACTGCCAGGGGGTGTGGCAGAGAGAGGGGTACGAAGGACCATAGTACGCGTCAGAGAGGATTCGGACTGATCTCACTTTTCCCCAAATGGAAGGAGACCAGGTCCCTACATGCTGATTACTTTATTAAACTTCAAGATCTCTGCACTTGGCCAGCTCACTATGGATGAAAAGTCATGTGGGAAATGAAGGAAAAAATGCAAAATGGAAGGATTTAGCACTTTTTTTAGTAAGCATGAAGAATCTGAGACAAGTGTCAGCAGTAATGCTAAATATTCAAATTTCAATCTGATTTGAAAATATGTTATTAATAGTGCAAAAAGCACTCTGTATGATGAGGAAAACATTGGCATGCTGTTGAACACATAAGCACAACTCTGTTTCTGGCAAGACAGAAGCTAGCATTCAGGAGAATACCCAAGCAAAGTATGTGCATTTAGCAGCACTGAATTTTCTTCACTTACAAACATCACAGAAGATTCATAGCATCATAGCAGAACATTGACCCGGAACCCAAAGGAAAACACTGAATGACATGCTGGTATTATTTGGCAGGGGAAGTAGAAGTCAAGTCACTCAAACACAGCAGAGTTGTTGGCCAACAACTCTGTAAGAGTTGTAAGAAATGCTAAATATTGTAAGAAAATGCCAAATATCACACAGTTAAAAAACCGAGCCCCATCTCTGTTGGGTGTAAGCTATGCAAAAGTTATGTTTAGATTTGTAAATTTTCAAAACACAACTGTCTCTACATGTAAACTTTCTACAGTAGATAATATAGCTAACGAAGGGTGGCACAGATTTTTAGCAGATTATACCACCTGTGAAAAGACTGACTTGAAGCTGTAGTCATCTGAGGGGGCAGGAGTACAACGATGAAAAAATGTATGACCACCTTAGTGTATTTCAGCTAAAGTCCCCAAACAATCCTGAGGCTGCCCCTTCTTTAATCTCACAGAGATGCATCAGAACGTCCCTTTGACATACTGATTTTTTTTGGGGGGGCAGGGTCTCTCCATGTAGCCCAAGCTGGCCTCCAACTCATGGAAGTCTTCATGCTTCAGTCTCTAAAATGCTGGAATTCTAGGCTTGTGCCACCCCTCCCAGCCTCACACCACCAAATTCTATAATATATACAAAACTGACTTTCGTAAAATGTTAGAAACAATAATAGAACATAAAATTGAGACTACTACTGAATGTCTGATAGAAAAATCAATTTGAAACTATTATGATCCAAAAATATTAATTTGAACCATATAGAAGATCACCCTTAAAAAATCAATGCTTTTAATAAATATAATCTGTATAAAGTAAGATTATCTTTATATAAATAAAGATTCTCAAACACAACCCAAAGCTAAAGTCTTATTTTTATATTTATATTTATAAGCATAATAAATATACAATATACAGATTATATAATATATAACATATGTGAATATTTTATATGTATTAAAATAAGCATATTTTAGAAATAAATATGATTCTAAACAGATTTTCTTGACACTGAATAGGCATGATATTTTAAAATTTTGATAACATAAATATTAAAATAAGCAGAAATCAAATATTAACATCCAGAATGCCCTTGAAAATATCGATAGAATTAAGAAACTCTTAGAAAAAAGTTTTATCAAATTATTACAATAGTGTTCATGATAAATAAATTGTATTCTCTTGGCACCAATGCCAACTTCTGCAAAATTAAAAGCACTAAAAAAATGGAAAGAGAGGGCTGATTTTAATAGGGATTTGTGTGATTAGACTTTGTACAACCCGAAGGTCAGCACCAGGATCAGTTTTTCCCTGTACTGGAAGCAACCCTACCTCTAAAAGAAAGACTTGTGACGCTCGAAGAGGGTGTTAATCTTTCCAATACTCTAGATGGCCTGAGTATTTGGGAAATTTATGATGAGCGTGAACCGCATCTGTTAAACCACCATGAATGAAACCGAGGCCCTTGGTAAGAAGTGCCACCGTGACCCGAGGGTGTGAGAGGGTGTGAGTCTAGGTGGCTCCCGGGCAGCACCACTCCCGCAGTCCACGGGGTGCATTCACTTAAACCACCGTGGCCCTCAGTTGGCACTGACCACGTAATAGCAGCCGGTGGTGGAAAATGTAGCTTCTCACATATGCACCTTATAAAGCTACTCATCCGTAATGTCCCAAGAAAGACTGTCGATGCTAGTGACCATTTAATGAGATGTCAGAACATGCAAACACTGATCATGCCACAGAAAATTTTGTTTTCCTGAGAGCTGTTTTATAATGGAACAGATTACTAATGTCAGAGATTTTTGAGTTTCTAATCACTGTGGCTAAAACCACGAATTCTTGGTTATTTTAAAGTTTATAATCTGCACATAATTTGTTCAGAATCCACTGTTTGCTTTAGTCCTGCTGACAGGCACGGAAGCTACACCCTTGGAAAGATCCCCCTGGCAGAAAATCTGCCTCTTCCTCGTCACACACAGGTGCCAGAGGGGCACCAGGCACCCTGCACATTCGGGTCTTTGTTAGGCAGTGACTGGGGCCGGAGGTGTCCGAGAAGCACCTCGTTTCCTTCCTGCCAGGAGACGCTGCTTGGCGGTCACTTCTGGGTCTGCCACCTGGGCCCAGCGTCTCCCAGCCACCCTGGCAGCTGCCAGCCTCCCCTCTGAGCAGCTCCTTGAAGGTTTTAGCTGCAGCGAACTCGGGCTTTTTGTGGTTCTCAGTCCCCCGTGCTCATCCCAGGCCGGCACCTTTGGCCGCCCCCACCTGCAGGACATTCCTCGGGCTCTTCCCTGGACCTCTCTCTCCACGTCTTACCCAGCTCCAGTCCCATCTCTAGAGGGGTGCTGGCAACCACAGCACCATCACTTCAGGTGCTAGTCACACAGAGCTGCCCTCTGTCACCTTGCCTGTCCCTCAGGGAGGAGTCAGGGCTCAGCCATCACTGTCCCTGACACAGCACCACTGCCCGCCGCAGACACATGCAGACATCTAGAAACGTACTTCTAGTTTTAAAAGTTCCATCTCACTAAGAAATACATTACATTGAAATGATTTTAAACCACTTTAAAAAATAATTGAAATGCTCAGCCCAGCTAAGTGCTCTGGACATGGACATGGTCTAGCAAGAAAGAAAATTATTGCGATCTTTCCACAAAGCAATCTGGTGGAGAGTAGCAAAGAGCACTGGGATCGCTCCCTCCCTCTGACCCGGCTGTCCTGACGCCATCGTCTGGGGCAAGGTGGAGGACACAGTGCCGTTTACAGCAACAACAACTGAGATTCCATCTTTATACCCAGTAATGGCAGGTAGTTAGGTCACTTGTGAGGCCTCGTAAGTTGTGTAAACTTAGTCATTAAAAAAATCTGCACAGACAAATTAATTGACAGGGAAAGACATTCATACTATATTGTCAAGGCAGCACAAGGCAGGTAACACAAGAGAATGCAAATATCTCCATGAAAATAGATATGCCCAACACACGTGTCTCTGTGGGTATCTGTCTACATATGTGCCCTATCTTCTTCCCCTCTTAGAAATGTACTTTATGGTGTCTGGGGTTGAAAAAGTAATGTAGAGAATGATTATCTTGGGTGGCGAGGTCCCTAGTGCTTTTCATATTCTTCTCCGTGCTTTCTGATTTCCTACACTGAATGTGTATTGTTCTGAGAGGGAGATGAAGGAAGGGAGGCAAGTAGGGGAGCAGAGGTGGCAGGAAGAAAGGAGAGAAAGGGAAGTGGCTGCAAAGAGGAAAGTGGAAAATGGAGCTGCAAACTACGTGGCCAGTCCTGAGAAGGGCGGCTTGGAAGCGGCCTTGGAGGGCACCAGGGTCGCCACAAGGCGCTGGTGTGGGAGCTGCCTGAGGACGCAGCACTGAAGATAAGCCCCATGACAATCAGTCTGAATCTTCAGCACCTGGTTTCCCTTTTGCCCTGGAGCCTCTCTCCTCGCTTGTCTGACAGTCTCCGTTCTTCGTCTGCTGCACGGAGCAGCCAGCTCCTTCGAGGTAGGTCAGCCCAGCAGCTTGGCCGTGGAGCTGGGTTTGTTCTTGCTTTCGCGGTGCCTCTGTTCTGAAGTGTGATGAGCGAGGCTTGGGTTATCTCTATGCTCCCAGTTCCCAGAATTCTCTTTTGAAGTGCATTTTCCTAATCATCACTTTAATCTGCTTCATCAGGTACGGGGGCTGCCTCGGGTCATTTTATGCTTGTCTTATTTTGAAACGCTGTGTGCAGAGTAGTTGTAAGTGCACACACACTGTAAAGTAGTGGACGATTGTGAAGAGGGTACCAAGGAGGCTTGTCCTGCTAATGCGAGGGCTCAGGGATCTGTCTCAGACCCTGGGGTCCTGCACCCCCACGCCAACCCCATTGGGGAATACTGCCCCATCACAGCTTTCTCTGTCTTTTTCTTTTGCAGTACTGCAAACTGAACCCAGGACCTTTACACTGAACCACATCCCCAGCCATTTGTTCTGTTTTGTTTCAGTTTGAGACAGGGTTTTGCTATGTATTTCAGGTAGGCCTTGAACTCACTGTGTGGCCCAGGTTGTACTCTAACTTGTGGCAATTCTCCTGCCTCAGCCTCCCAAGAACTGGGATTATAGGCATGAGCTACCACCCTGGCTCTTGCTTGGTCTTTTTCTATTTGTGCTGCTCTCAAGGACTTGTTGGATCATCCAGAGGGAGGTAGGGAATCCAGCTGACCCCCAGAGCCTTCTGCTCAGGTCCAAAGCACCTTTGGCTGTATTGAAAGCTCACACACATTCCCAAAAACTGTCCTCTGCCCATTGCGTGTCCCCACCCACCCCCTCCTCTCCATTGCAGCCCCAGCAGCCCCAGGCAGCACTGCCATAGCTGAGCCACAGGATTTTGGGTCTTCCTCCTCCCAGCGATGTTGCTTTGCCGCAGGGAAGGGCCTCTGTGGTGGCTCCCCAGCCCCCAGATCTTCGGGGCCTGCTCCTTCCTCTTGTGCTATGGGACAAAGAGCCCAGCGAGCAGCTTTAGGAGCATGAGACAGCCCAGCCAGGAGGCCATGTCAGCAGCGCTGGAGCCTCACCGCGTCCATCTGCGCAGCGTTTACCCGGCTCCCTGCTTCGGGCTCCCTGCTTGAGAGGCTCTTGGTCCAGTTACAGGTTCTCCAAAGAGCTCTTCAGCATCCCAAGAATGTCACCCGTCCCTGGAGTGCTGTGTTCTTCAGTCATGTGAAGTTAACATCGTTTTTGCTCTCATGGGTCCTGATCTTTTGAAAGCAGGATTTATAAATAACAAAACAGAACAAAATCTTTGGCTCTTTCTTCCCAATGAGCAACCAACCCAGGGGCCTGCCACCTGGGTTTTTGTAGAAGGAAATTAATTTGTAATCAACATGGATGCCTTGGTAATCTCTGCCCCTGAGGTGCTGAAAGGTCTTCAAAAGTTTGTTTGCTTGTTTGCTCATTTGTTTTCTAGAAGTCACTCTCTAAGATTTTATTCATAGAAGACATTATCTTTCCTTTTATTTATAGCTATACATTGCCAGGTACAGGCTGCTACAGAAATATCAAAAATGGGCTTTCCAATTCTTACAGTTATTTCTGTCCCACTTCAAAGATAAAGGGTGAATCTACCCTGACCCATTTCTTTTTAACATCAAGTTTCAAAGACTAGTAGAAAATTAATGGATGGCTCGCCCAATGGAACAAATAAAAATCATTCTTCGGCCCCAAACCCAGCTAGGAGAAATAACTACTGCAGAAAACATAAATTGTCCCTTCAGAGATTTAGAACAAGAAATGGCAACTATTTGGAAAATCAACCTTCATAGGCTGCTTTTGCAGTAATCACAAATCACTGAATAAAGAAATTCAGGTGTGAACTGAGGTGGGGCCAGTTCGGTCCTTGGCTGCTGTGGACTCACTGGAGCTGGGTCTGGGCAGGGCCTAGGTGAGAGGCTGCCAGAACCCCTGAGGGGACTTCCGCCTCTGGACTCTGACGGCTGCTCCTAGGAATTTAACAGCTTTCAGGGAGGATTAGTAAGCAGGCTGATGAAGGAATCCGCCCTCCCATCGTGTCTGCCAGACAGACGGAGAGCTTCCTAGTAGTCAGAGTGGTAACGCCACATGCCAGGGAGGTGCCCACGGAACCCACTCTGGAAACCACCTCCCCAGCGGCAGCCACCAAAATCCCCAAATCCTTGAAAATAGACTTGCGGTTTCCTGCCCACTCACGCAGCTCAGCGCCACCACCTGACATTCAGCACATTTGCCAGGAAATAACAGGTTCTGAGGTTGATTTTAGACAAATTCTTATTTTAAAAAAGTGCTCTACATAAGCTGTCAGCAGCCAGCTACCAGGACAGCCCCGTTCTGTTTCTCCCAGCAGGTGAAGTCACTGACCTGGAAGGTCTGTCACGCAGAAGAGAAGGACCGGGGTCTGATAACCGGTAACCACATAGTACAATCCGGGCATGGAGACTCATACCCACCAGCAAGCAGAACCACATACCACAGTGCCGGGCGTGGTGGCTCATGCCTGTAATCCCAGCACCTGGGAGGCAGAGGCAGGAGGATTGCTGTGAGTTCAAGGTTGAGCTCAGGGCCAGCCTGAACTACAAAAATGAAACCCTGTCTCAAAAAAAAAATACATAATAATGCAAAATAACTTGCTAAACAATAACCCAGGCCCATCCTTAGGTGTCCACGGCAGCTGATTCTCTGACTCTGAGACCCTGCCAGGGAGGGGCTGAGAAATAGGCCCCTCAGCTGAGTGCAGTTTCATAACCTTAGCTACTGGAAGGCTGGGGCAGAAAGACCACAAGCTCAAGGCCTACCTGGAAATTCGGCAAGACCCTGTCTCAAAATAAAAACATAACAAGGGCTAGTAATACCTGGGCTCTGGCCCAGTACTGAAATACCTGTGATGTCTTCTCTCCCTGCTGTGCCCAAGCACAAGAGGACATGTAATGGGGTGCTGCCGATCATTTCAGACCATGCTAAGGAATGTGGGGCCTCGTGTTCCTGACAAGGGAATCCCAAGAGCACAACACGCTTCACAACCTCACCCTGCACTCTGAAAAAACGGCGACTCAGGACCAGCGGTCAGAGTTTTCCAAGCCCGGTTCTTTATCTGAAGACACAAACACAGCCTACAGAACAGGAGGTCCTCAGGCAAATTTAATGACAACAACTCTTGTAAAGCAGGTAGCTTCGGTGTGCGTTACACCAAACCCACGCACACTACAGCCTGCAGCAGCCCCAGGCCCGTATCCTAGAAGGGACTGAGTATCAATGGCAGGACGACACTAGCACCAGGCTGGAAGGTACTGTCTGTAACTCAGAGAGACAAATACACAAGAGAGTCTGCTCCATTAAATAAAATGTCCTCGGGGCTCTAGACGCCCCAGGACAGGGTGGAGAGGGAGGGCAGACTACGGGGCCAGAGATGTCCAAGAGAAACACTATGCATGCAAGCCACGTTTATAATCTGAGGTGACCTTGGAGACATATCCACGGGAACAGATCACATTAACCTTATACGGTACAGTTCATACAGTCTAATATATTGAACTATTATTCCAACTTGTCCTGGTAGAAGGATCAGTAATATCTTTTGTTCTTTTTTGCTAAATCTCCAGAATCAGGATGTGTTTTGCCCTTAGTGATCTCAATTCAAGTCCCCGTCACACTGGTCTGCATGAGTGTGGACAGACTCATGTCAGCTCCCTGTGTCACCCAGAATGCAGGCCCTGGCCCCTGGGAACGTGTAGTCTACTCTGACCTAGACCAGAGGCCAGGCGGGGTGTCACCCAGCAGCGTGAAGGTTTCTAGCTCACATCCTCGCCCTGTGGCCTGGTCCTTGTGCTGTGAGCCCAGACACGTCCCAACCAGTGTTCCTTCCCGTCAACAGAGACGTCTCCGGACTGTGCGTTTGGTGTGGGGCCAGGCCGGGCACACCACACCCCAGGGAGATGCCTTGTTTTCGAATCCCTTAGGCCCCCGGCCCCACCGTGTACTGGCTGAGGCCGAATTCCAGATGGGGAGATACTTCAAGCACAGCCTTGACCTATGAGGAGCCCTTACCTGCTTCCCGGGCCAGCAGCACCACAGTGGCAGCAGTGGGAGGAGCCGTCCATTCCCCAGAGGCAGCGGCTGGCACTGCCAGCTATACCCCCTCGGCCCAGCATCTCACCCCACCCTTCCCTTGAAAGCCTCTTCATTTCCTCCACTGAGGGGCCATCTTCACGCTCTGCAAGCATGAGCCTCAGCAAAACCAGAAGTGGAGATTTGCTGTAGATACCTTAGTGTGTCTTGGAAACCCTTCCTCTCTCTGCAACCCCACCCACACTTCTTTCTTAACTATTCATGTGGAGAAACTAATTCACTAAGGAGTAAAGGATCGTCTTCCTAGGGACACGAGTGTTTTTTTAAAAACTGAGTAGTTTCCTAATTGCCAGACACCACCCTAAGAGGCTAATGCCTCTCTCTAGAGAATGACTGGACAAAAGCGGGATTTTAAACCAGGTAGGACAGAGATATCTCCCTGTTGCTCTAAAATTCTCACTAGAGGGCCAGGGAGTTAGCTCAGTGGTTCCGGTGCCTGTCTTGCAAGCACAAGGGCCTGAGTTTGATCCCCGGTAACCACATATAATACTGGGTGTGGAGACTCACGCCCAGCAGCAACCAGCACCACATACCACAGTGCCGGGCGTGGTGGCTCACGCCTGTAATCCCAGCACTCGGGAGGCAGAGGCAGGAGGATTGTGATGTGAGTTTGAGGCTGAGCTCAGGGCCAGCTTGAACCACAAAGCGAGACCCTGTCTCAAAAAAAAATAAATAAATAAAATTCTCACTAGATTCTCCTGAGCACCCTGCTTACAGGGGCAGCAGTGGGATGTGAGAGCCGCAATACATTTTCAGGAGGCTGAGGCAGGGGTGAGGTTTCCTGACCCACAGCAGCCTCCTTCCTGCTCCTATGTCCTTCATCCCTGGAGGCTCGGAGTGCAGGAACTTGGCGGCTTCATGCCTTTAGCTTCTACCATCCACACGTCTGTCTCTGTCCCCTCCCAGTCCTGTTTGTCCCACCCACCCTTGTGTTTAGTAAACACACTGCTACCCAGCAGAGGCTCAGAACAGAGGCACAGAGCAATACACCTTGTTCACCTCTCAGTTTTTATAAAGGGTAGCAGGAGTTCTACCTTTGCAACCCCCCTCCATGGCCCAGGGGGACCAGTTTTCCACCCTGGATTTCCTGTTCTGAAAAAGACTCATTGAGTAAAAGCACGAAGCGCACTGGTTTTCAGAGGGGCGGGAGGTGAGTGGGCCCCCGCTGGAGGCCTGCGGAACCTTGCTCATCCTATCACAAGGAAAGTCAGATGATCTCTCCGTGGCTTGGAACAGGCACACCCTGAAGGGTACCTTTAGTTTATGCTTTTCTTCTGTGAATTTCTACAGCATTACAGGTTAGAAATGAGACAAGAGGTTTTATCAGTAGAAACAAATTCACCGTGAAGCAGAGATATTGAAATTCTACCTTTATCCCAAGTACTTCCCCACGGACTCTCAATTAGTAACTTTCCAGCACAATTAAAATACACAGAAGAGTAATGACCTTCAGCACGTATTTCAGCCTGTTGATACCGGCAGGAACATATATATGAATTATAGATAGCAGAAGAGAGGTGTGTCTGTGATCGCAGACAACAGTCTCCGAGCTTGAGCTTGGCTCGTCACTACCAGCTTTGTGACTCTGCATAAATCCTTCTGTGGGCCTGGACCCATTCGCTTTAAAGCACCTACTGTAGTGTGTGCCACCAGAGCCAGGCACCTGCCCTGGCTGTGATCAGGTTGTGTGGGGTCAGCTGGGTGACACCTGGATTGTCTGGAATCCCCACTTTATTCAACAAGGAAACTCTCCTTCCTCTTACACGGTGGAAGAGCCACAAGCTACAAAACCTCCTTGCTGCCGCCACCATCTGTTAGGTCAGAGCTTGAATTCAAGTGCTAATTTGCCTGCTTTCCAAATCTGGGCTCAGGAGTGCACATGTTGTTGGTGGAGATGTGTTTCCTGCTCTCTGGCAAACCCAGCGTGTGAACTGCTCTTCCTGTTCACAGGCACAGATTCACACAGGCACACGCACATGCACACACACACCCGCAGAAGCAAAATTCAGGAGAAACCTCCCGACGCCTGTGTGCTCGGCTGACTGCAGTGCTGCGGTGCTGATGCAAAAGCCGCTTTTCCAGGTAGAACTGACAGGAGCTGCGGAACATCCCCTAATGGTCTCTCGTGTGGGCGGAGCCTGCGCCACCAGGTCCTCTCTTTGCAATAAACAAATGGCATGATAACTTTTATTTTTTCATAATTCAGTCAAGGTGTGGGGGAAACGGAGGTGGGGGGATCTTCGCACCTGTCAACAATATAATAAAATAGAAAATGCTTACAAATCGGCAACAAGAAGTGCCCCACCCTGGAGCTCCACAACAAGAAGTGCCCCACCCTGGAGCTCCACACCTCTGAACTACACCAGCACGACACCTCTGTGTTTTCCGGCTTTTTAAAAATTAGCTTTATTGGTACATTTTAGGTATACAAGATGATCATATTTATCGTAGGGAATTTGTACCTGTACATGATATATTTGATCCTTCCTTTTCCCCCATTCTCTTCCCCTCTCAACCCCTCGTCCCCTCCTTATTCACAAGCTTTGCTTCCATTTACCCTTCCTTCTCTTTTTCTTTTTTCTTCCTTCTACACTTTTCTTTCACACTAATATTATATTATATAATATATATTATAATGTATATATTATAATATAATATTATAATAATATAATATATTATATTATATTATATAAATATAATATTCCCCTCCCTCCTCAAAGTTCTAGAATTACAAGCCTAGAGACCACCTGGAAATTAGATTCTGGAAGCGTTCTATCTACAGCTGGACAGCCTGTTAGTGCTGAGCCAGGATGGACGCAGATGTCCCTTTTCTACGGAGCATGGTGGACAGAGAGAGCTGGGAGCATTCTCATGCAGAGCCGGCCCTGTACGCAGAGTTGGGCTGGGCGTCCTGTCCTGCAATCTCAGCTTCCCCACCACCAGGCACCCCCTTGGGTCGTGGCACGTGGGATGAGCTAGCTTCTCACCAACACCTCCCAGCATCTGCTTCCAGCTCTCTCAGGCACTGACATGGCTGTTTCCACAGAGCACAGAGCAGCTGTCCTCTCTGTCACCTTCCGCAAGCTGACACAGAAGCAAGTTAATTACATAGTGACCACTGCCAGCCTTCAAATGCCAGCCTCCGCCCGCCTCCCCAGGGTCTCCCTCCCCATGTCCCCAGTATGAAAATTGTGGCTCTGTACCAATGCTGTGCCCCACATCCACCCCACCTCCTCCCGTCTGCCTTTGGCCGCACCTACACCACCTCATACAGCCCAGGGGCTTCTGATCCCCAGGGAGAGGTCCTGTCTTCCCCAGAGCCGTCAGCTGCAGCGTGGGAGCGGCCCAAGTCAGCACCCCGAGCAGTGTGGTTCCTGGGGTTCCCGGACAGGACACCATCCATTATTAGTTCTGACAAAGGTCCCCTGTCACCTGCTCCTGACCCTTGTCAGGCCTTCCCAGACCCAGCCAGCCCTTGGTCTTCCTAGAATACAGGCTGGGCTGTGTCACTTCCATCAGGCCAGTTGCTCTGACCAATCAGCTTTTTTCAGACCTGTACCAGTCAAATCCTTGACTCCCCGTGACCAGAGGTAGAGGCAGGTGGGGAGAGGTCAGGAAGATGGGGTGGAGGGAGGACTCTGATGTGCTCACTTCCACTGCTTGGAGATAAGGGTGCTATAACTCTTAAAGCAGAAAGGCTAGGGGTTAGAAGTTAGGAGCCCTGGAAACTAGTCTGAGCTCTGCCATGAATTAACTGCATGCTCTTGGGCCAGTCACTTTGCCCCTCTGTGCCTCAGTTTCCTCATCCGCTGTGTATGTGTGCAGGTTTGCTTTAAGAAACCCTCAAGCTCAAGGCTTTTCTAGTGCTGATCTCTAGGCTGTATGGCACACTGCAGTTTCCCAAGCACTTTCAGGTGCCTCATTTGCATATTTAATCTTCCTAAATACCTGCCGGTGAAGCCAGGTAATTGGCAGATGATGAGACTAACTGGTGTGAGGCAATCACGGCAGAGCCTGTGCTGAAACCAGTGGTGTCAGCTCCCCTTGTCCTTCTGGGATGGAAAAACCTGTGTCCCTGTGAAAGTCGCAGAGATGGGCTACTGGGACAGAGATAAATGCCGAAGAGCCGTCATTGCCTTAGAGTCCAGGGTCAAAGGTCTGGGTGTTTCTCCACCTCTTGGAAGTGTATTTGCCATTTCTGGACCCAAAGGAAGGTTTGCTTCAGCTCCAGACTCTAAGCTCTGCTGCTCTGAGGCCTGCAGAGGCTCAAAGCCAAGTCCACAGCAGTTAGGAGCCATCCAGGACACAGGCTGGCCAGGGCGGAGCTAACACTCAACCCAGACCCCTGCCTTCTGCTTTGACCTAGTGCCCTGGCAGCAGGGGCAGGTGTGGCAGTGACAGTGGCCTCAGCAGCCCTGGAAAAAACAGCTCAAATACTTGTGGCCCTGTCCCCTCGCTGACCCTCAGTGTGTCTTGGAGGAGCTAAGCCACAACTTTGTGGGTCCAGAAATGCTAAGTAGATTCCCAAGGACTTGGATCCCTCTGCTCTGCCCACACACCCAGTGAGTCCTTGGGATAGGAAGCTGTCCCCACCAAGCCGTAGCCAACTCCCCACTTTGGGGCTGGGCATTGCCAGCTTCTGCTTCTCCCCAGTGATGGAAAGATAAGCTGCTGCCTTTGGGCGTCTAAGGGATAAGGTGGGAATAAGAAACACAGAGAAATGGGCTGATCCGTGCCTTGGGGGACAACCGTGCCATGCACAGGACTGTTTGGCTTCTGCCCTCCACCACTCTCAGCCGCAGTCCACAGTGGTCTCTGAGTGTCCTGGGACACACTGAGGTCACAGCCAATTAGCACAGAGTGTGGAGTGCCAGAGACCCTGGGAGAAGCAGAGCCTCTTCTCTGAGGTGGCCAGGACTCTGGGGCTCCACCCCCGGCCGACACCCCCTCTGAACAGCATTAGGGGTACAGGGTGGAGAAGATATTGGCTCATTACACAAGCTGTTTGCTCTGGGCATGACTATTAACTCAGCCTTATCACTGAGCCCTCAGACCAGGCAGGGCAGGGCACGGCAGATCTAAGTGCCGGAAGAGTTGGTTCCCCTGCTCTGTGCAAGAGGAGAAAGAGGAGGAATACAGGCCGCAGCACAGAGAGAGAAGCTGCCATTTGGACCATGGTGAAAACGCGCCTGCTGCCTCTGCTGGTGCTCCTGGAGCTGGGGCAGGCCCTGGGGGCCCTTCACAGGTGAGACGGCATCCCAGCACTGACATCAGCTGGGACCCCCCAAATGCAGGGCTGCCTGTGGGAAGAAAGATGATGGGGAGGGGAGATGAAAAGAAAGTGAGGGCTTTTGTGATCTGGGGGAAGGTTGTCCACTAGCCGCCTTGTGTGTAGCCTTGATCTTTCGTCCCGGCAAGACAACCTCTGGCTCCACCTGCAGTGGAGGTTCTGCCCAAGCCCAGGTCACTGCTCAGCTTGCAAAAGGGCAAAGCCTAAAACTGTGGTTTATTGCTCAAAACCTGCCAATGACTTCCCCTCAAGCATAGCTGACTGTCAACCGTCCCCCAGAGCTCCTCTGTCCTTTTAAATCAGCCCTTCAGGGGTTCAGGCAAAACTGCCAACCACCTTAGAAGACTGTAGCCAGGCAGGACATCCATGTCCACACCAAGATACTGAGAGTCTGCCAGGCAGAGTGGTGGCTGCAGGCTAAAAGGGACCCTGCAGGGCCCTTGCTGGTCCTTCCCTAGTGCGCTCAGAGCAAGTGCAATGGGAAGCAAGGAGGGGAGAAGGAGGAGGCTGGGCTGCACACCCCTCACACAGAGCTTGTCTATAGGGTGCCCCTGAAGAGGCGTGAGTCCCTCCGGAAGAAGCTGCGGGCCCAGGGCCAGCTCACCGAGTTCTGGAAATCCCAGAACATGGACTTGGACGTGAACCAATGCTCCACCATACAGAGTGCCAATGAGCCCCTTATCAACTACCTGGATGTGAGGCTGGGGAGGGGCGGGGGAAAGGTGGGAGAGGGAGGGAGGCTCAGCCCGACCCACGCCAGCATCCACACTGCAGACCCTCCCAGGTTTTGCTGTTTGGATCGCTGATAAGGGCGGGTCCTCTGGGCCCAGAGTGTAGAGCTCTCTGCAGGAGGAAAGGGCAGAAGGTGACGAGTTCTCCACAGGAAGGACCCAGATTCTGCTCTCAGACGGGCAGCTTACCAGCTCTGACTTAGTAAAGAACTTGCCTTCCCCCGGCCGCATTCCCTGATCTGTAAAATCATCTGCTTCTCTGGCCTTGTTTGTGACGCTACCAGAAAAATCGGGATAGTGTGTGTCAAAGCCGGTCACCGGGGGCTTGACTTGAGTCCTGCCTTCAAGGCCCTCACTCGGGTCCTCTGATGCCTTCATCCCTGAGCTCTGTCAGTTCTGGTCCACAGACTCCAGCATCTGACTGGGGTCCTTTCCCGTGGGCCCTTGCTGGAGTCCTCCCCTGCTGTCCACCCACGCCCCTTCCTCCTGCAGATGGAATATTTCGGCACCATCTCCATCGGCTCCCCACCACAAAACTTCACTGTCATCTTCGACACCGGCTCCTCCAATCTCTGGGTTCCCTCTGTCTACTGTACCAGCCCGGCCTGCAGTAAGTATGGGCAGGAGACCCAGCGGGAAAAGGCAGGGCCCATCCCGGAGGTCAGGCCTGGCACTCTGGGGGTGGGGCACGTGGGCCCAACACTGGCCCTTCCTGCCACCTCCCACTCTGGATTTGTCCAGAACTGCTTACTGTCCAAACAGAGCTAGGCCAGGAAGAGAGATAAAGTTTGGCCACTATACAAGGTAACAACTTTCATACGAGTCAGGATTAATAGGGAGAAAATTAACCCCTGAAAAGAGAAATCTTGAAGTTGATGACTCACTTCCTTTGGCACAGCCAAAGGAATATGGGCGAAAGTTCCACTCGACTGAGTTTCTGGATAGGTAGGTGGGGGGACCTGGCCAGGCTGTTCTCCTCACTTGGGGAGACTTGGAGGCCTTTCACCCACAGAGCTGGGGCTTGTGGGGCACTATGGTGTGAGCATGTCCATTTGGAAGCAATCCAGGGGCTCCAGGAAAGATGGCAGAGAGATGTCTCACTCTGTGAAGGACAGGCCCCAGAGACAGTCTTGGGCGATGCTGAAGTTAGGTGTTCCCAAGGTTGGGCAGAGGTGGGAGTAATTTCCTGGAGTGGTAATTGTTTACCCCAAGGTTTCTTTGAAGGCAGGCTCTGACCCACACTGACGCCTGGGACTGCTTCTGGCGCCCGATAAATGGCGCTTATCTCGGTGTGCCTCATGAGGTCACTGCGGGCAATCAGGTTTGCCCAGGAACAAGGATTTGGTCCCAGTTAGGCCACACCTGCGGCTCAGGGGGATGTAGCGCCTCACTGGAGGGCACCGTGGCCGGCCTTTCTAGGGTCCCCACTCAGCACTGGGAGCTGAGGGAAGAGACCTTGCATGCAGCAATGGGGCAAGGATGGAAGGAGTGAGCTCTGTCTTTGCTTTCCAGAGACGCACCCCGTGTTCCACCCTTCCCTGTCCAGCACGTACAGTGAGGTGGGGAATCCTTTCTCCATTCAGTACGGGACAGGGAGCTTGACTGGGATCATCGGAGCCGACCAAGTCTCTGTGAGTGTGACCCTTTCATCTTTTCTCCCTCAGCCGGAAGCTTAAGAAACAGAACGTTGTTCGGAGGTCTTAGGGGAAGGTGTCAGACTGGCCTCAGGAAGAAGTAGAATGGGGGGCGGGGCTAGATTCTAGGGAAAGAGGAGGCAGCCATGACCCCTTCTCAGAGGTGGCAGCGTCTGTCTGTTAGGCACGCCTGGCCTTGAGGGCCAGCTCAGGGGTCTCCCGCAGGAAACACTGCCCTGTGCACAACGGGCTGGGTCACCTGTCCTCAGGCGCATGAGGAGACAAGCCCGGAAGGACAGAGCGCAAGAGCTGGCCAGGGTAGGAAAGAGGAGTCCAGCCATGCCAACAAGGGGGAATTCAGGGTCAGAACAGAGACCCAAGGTCCTGTGAGCTGCTTCCTAAACTCCCCTTGACCACGGGGCTGATGGGTCTTGGGTCTGTAGAAATCAGCTCAGTGTGGAAACAGAGGCACGAGAGTCCGAGTCCTCCCAGGGACCTCACACAGGCTTATGGGCCACAATCCCTGCCAAGGCCCTGGGGAACCGGGAGCTGATCCACTCCCTGACTTCATCATTCCAGTTCTGGGGTCAGCCTAAGGCTAGCGGGGCCCAGCCTCTGTCACATCCTTCCCAGGGGTGTGAGGGTAGGTCACACGGCTAAGTCAAAAACATGGCAGAGCAGAGAAACACTTTGTATGTAAAAAATCATACAAGCATACTGATAAAATAGTGCACTACTGGAACCATGTGTATGAGGATAAAAACACACCACACATATATACACAAAGTACAAATAACTCTTCAGAAGGCTACATTTCCAACCGATAGTGGTAATAACCCGGAAAGCGGAAGGGACCACAGTTGGCATGGAAGAGAGAACCCTAACATACAGTGTGCCACTTCTCTGACAGCCACTGGTCAGTACGAGGTGGCAGCCAAGCCCTCAGCACTTCCAGCCTCCGGTGCTTCCTCCTAGAGCGTTCACAGCCCCGGGCCGGCTGGGTGCTCACTTCCGACAGACAAGGGTGGCCTCAGCTCCTGCTGCTGGAGACCCTCACAATGGGCCCGGAGGTCAAGGCAGTGAGAGAACAATGGGGTCTTCACACACCTTCGACCTCAGGTTCCATTCACCTTTGTCCCACTCAACTTCTATCTTCTCCTTCCACTGCCAGAGCTATAGACCTTGGGCTGGAGTATAGGTCAAAAACTGCACCCTGAAATACTGTGTAACTGACGTGATGATTGCAGTTAGTCAACTTTCTAAAATACAAGCCCTTGTACATAAAATTTACCAAATTTGTGGATGCAGCCAATGCAGTTGTAAGGGGATAATTAATGCCTGAAATGCTTATGATAGAAAATCAATAATTTAAGCATCTAAAAGAAAACCACTAATAAAAACACCAAAGCAACCCCCCAAAAAGTAGAAGGAAAGGTGTGGTAAAGGGAAGGAGCACTGATGAGCTAGAAAAATCACACTACAGAGAAAACTAACAAAGCCTACAATAATGCATCGCAAAGAACAAAACTGATAAATCTCTAGCATGACTAATTATAAAAATGAAATAAAATGCAATTTTAAAATATTGGTGATGACAAAAGGATATGAGAGACTTTAAAATAAAAGGATACCAAGGGGCCAGGGTTTTAGCTCAGTGGTTCTGGCAGCGCCTACCTTGCAAGCGCAAGGGCCCAGGTTCAGTCCCTGGTAACCACATACCATAATGCCAGGTGTGGTGACTCATGCCCTCCAGCAATCAGAACCACACACCACAATGCCAGGTGTGGTGACTCACACCTGTAATCTCAGCACTAGGGAGGCAGAGGCGGGAGCATTGCTGTGAGTCTGAAGCACACCTGTGCTACATAATGAACTCAGGGCCAGCCTGAACTACAAGGGAGACCCTGGCTTAAAAAAAAAAGGATGTCAAGAATAGTTTATACTCATGAATTTTACAATTAAAAGAATAGGCAAATATCTTGAGAAATGGCATATCTAAACTGACTCAAGAAAAAAATAGACTAGGGCCGGGGATTTAGCTCAGGGGTACCGGCACCTGTCTTGCAAGTGCAAGAACCTGGGTTCAATCCTCGGTAACCACATACAATACTGGATGTGGAGACTCACGCCCAGCAGCAATCAGTACCACATACCACAGAGCGAGGTGTGGTGGCTCACACCTGTAATCCCAGCACTTGGGAGGCAGAGGCAGGAGGATTGCTGTGCTGTGAGTTGGAGGCTGAGCTCAAGGCCAGCCTGAACTACAAAGCGAGACCCTGACTCAAAAAAAAAAAAAAAAGAAAAGAAAAAGAAACAATATGAATAGTCCTGTATCTATTATAAATATTAACTATTATTTTATACATTTCTGTAAAGAAAACTTCCAGACCCAGATAGTCTCTCTGGTAAATTTTTCTAAATGTTTAAAAAAAGATAACAGAACCAATAAGTGAAAATACTTCATAACTCACTTTATGAAATGTGACTTTAAAAATAAAACTTAAAAAGAATAAGAATTAGGCAATCTCTCCATTATGAAAGTAGAATGCCTAAGTTCTAAACAAAATATACACTAGCAAATAAAATTTCATTATGTAGAAAAGCATAATATATCTCAACCAAGAGTCATTTTTCCTAAAAATCTATCACCTAAGAGGATAAAAACAGAAAAGTCATGTGATAATCTTCATTGATAAAGTTCAACATTTCTTCAGGATTTTGAAGGAATTATTCCAGTTCTGGGGCCTATGGAATAGGAATAAAAAGTAACTGTTTTAATCTAAAACACCTGCTTAGCAAGCACAAAGTCCTGAGTTAAAGCCCCAGTATAAAAAAAAAGCCCATAACAATCCTTGTACTGAGATCAAGGATGAGACAGGAGAGCTCATTCTTACTGTTTTTGTTTAATATTGTGCTAAGATCCTAGCCAACCAAATAAGACAAGAAAAAATAAGTTAAGGGCATTAAGATTGGAATAAAATATAAATACCTTCTTTAACATATTAAAAATTCTATTTGTAGAAAAATGTTTTTAAAATTACAGACAGAATATGGGGATTATTACTAAGTAAATTTAGTAGAGTTGCTGAGGTTAACTTATAAAAATCATCTGAGTTTCTGTGTAACAGGAAAAATAAATAGAAAGTAGATTTTAATGACACTATATATAATACCATAAAAAATGTGATGGCCAGGCATATAATCCCAGCACTCTGGGAGGCTGATGCAGGAAGATCCCAAATTCATGCCCCACCTGGGCAAGTGAGAGAATCGGTGAATCCCTTTCTCAAAATAAAAAATGAAATGTGCAAAACCTCTACCCTGTGATCTATAAAAAATTACTGAATAAAATTAAAAGATCCACATAAGTAGAAAGATGGACCATGCTTATAAATTAAATGACTCAGTTTTATAAAGAAGTAAAAAATTTCAAACTGATCTACAGATCCTTTGTCACCTCAGTCAAAACCCACCAACCAAAACAATGGCAGTTCTTGTTAGTAGTTACTTAACAAGCTCGTTCTAACATGTACATGGATGCGATATAATACACTGAGCCAATCTTGATGAAGAAAAACACTGCAAATATTAACATTTATTATAAATCTATAGCAATTTGGACAATGTGGTATTGGCATAGCTTTAAAAAAATAACCAAATGCAGGGCCGGGGAGTTAGCTCAGTGGTTCCGGC
>PVIR01020734.1:0-30252 GCA_004026965.1 Petromus typicus | reverse complement strand
GGAGACCACACAGAGCACCCTACTGTGATACTGCCCATCCATGGTTGAGGGAAGTCCCTGGGAGCCCCAAGCCTGTAGCTCTCCTGCCTTTCTACTTGACAATGTCTCCTTCTCTCTGTGGTCAGAGTATTGCCCTTGCAGAGAGGGCTGGGTGAACGTAGCCCTGGCTTACAAAAACAATTGCTTCAAAGAGGTGGGTATCTGTTGCAATGGCCCCATTCATCTTCCCTTTATTCTGGTACTGAGAATTGAATCCAGAGCTTTGTATATGCTAGGTCGGTGCTCTGCCACTGAGCCACACCCCAGCTAGATTGTTATTTTTAAGAGTGATGTTTTGTTTGAACTCTTATGATACTGGGCTCCTGCAAGAAGCTGTTATATTTATGTGAGGACTCAGTGATGGGAAGGAAAAGATCTTTCAGAGTGCTGAGAACCAAACTCTCGTTAGACTACAAAGTTTGGAAAGTGGTTTCCAGAATCAGGGATGTAGTATACAGCCATGCAGGCCAGGCCTTGCCTACTATTGCCAACTGAATAGATCAAGATGCTCTACTGCAGGATATGGGATAAGAGTCAGGGAGCCTAGGTACATGCTGGGTCAGACACTGACAAGCTCCCAACACAGGATAGGTAGTGACTCTCAAGCTCCACAGCTTCTGCATAACTGCTTAACTCTGCTATTGCAGGGCAAAGGCAGACATAGGCAATTTGGAAAAAAAAAAAAAAAAAGGGTTGGGACTGTGTTCTAATAAAACAATCCACAGGACCGGGGATTTAGTGCAGTGGTTCTGGTACTTGTCTTGCAAGCACAAGGGCCCAGGTTTGATCCCCGGTAACCACATACAATACTGGGTGTGGAGACTCACACCCAGTAGCAACCAATACCACACACCACAGTGCCAGGCGTGGTGGCTCACGCCTGTAATCCCAGCACTTGGGAGGCAGAGGCAGGAGGATTGCTGTGAAGTGAGTTTGAGGCTGAGCCTGAAGCACAAAGCGAGACCTTGTCTCAAAAAAACCCCAAAAACCAAAACCCAAAAACCAAAAAACAATCCACAAATACAAGTGATGGCTCAGCTTTTGTTCTCTGGCCATATTTTGTGTGGCTCTTGCCATAGATGATCAAAGAAAAATGAGAAAGAGTCGTTTAGAGCTGAGATACAGTTTGGTCAGCCCGGAGAGCAGCCCTTGTCTTCTTTGCCTGCTCAAAGAGGACATCTTTTCCTAATTGGTTTGCCTGGAGATAAGGTGCTGTTTTGAAATTCACTCAACCGATAGGGGGCGTCTGTTTTTAACTTCTCCCAAGGGGACTATAAGTATAAACATGTTTACAAGCAATGACAAGAAAAGGTCCTCTTTAGTTAAGAGTCATATCCAAGTTTAGACTTTCAAGAAACTTCCCTAGGTCGGTAAGATGTTTTCTGCCAACATCAAATGATGCAGAACTTAAGTAATGCCTCAAACAGTGGCTCTTTGTGATCAGGAGAACAGCGCGACATAACAGTGTAATTAATTGTCAGTGCAGTTCCACAGTCATAGGAATTCAGGAGAAGAAACTACCTTGCATTTGTCCCTTTATTTTGGATTGCTACTTTCCCTGAAGGCATTTAACCAAATAACCCAGCTAGGAGCTGTGTAACTGTATTAGCTGAAATTGCACTGTGCTCACGGACTAATGAAAGAGAAATGAGCCTCCCTAGATAGACTCTCCAATTGCAGCCATACTGCCCCAGAACAAAGCTCATCTGTATGGAAACAGAGCAAGAAAATAGCCCAGTCCATTAGATCCTAAAGAAGTTTGCTACTGCGCCTACTTGCACCTAATATGGTCATGGCTGAATGTTCCCAATGGTGTCTATTTTGATTTTCCTCAAATAATTCTCCCACATGCACTGGTTTAATGATAGCGTTCAGCTCACTTTTGGCTGAAACCAACATAAAGAGATTTATATCTATATTAAATCTAGCTGTAAAATGTAACGAAATTTAACATTTCTCCAGCTCTCAAAAAATTAAAAGTTGCAGAGTCCAGAACTGGCTTGGAATCTCTCCTCTGTGCCCCAGTGTGGCTCATGTTTTACTTGTGCTCTCTGACTGTGGATTCATCCCTGGAAATTCTAGAGCTTAGTCACTGGAGCATTCTCTAAATAAGATGTGAATAGTCAGGACACATGAGTGTCACCATGTTCCATGCCATGTCCTGAGCAACTGGACTCTTATATTTTCTAAAGTGGAGCAGCTCCATCTCATTACCATCCATATCAGCAGAATTGGGTAAAGCGGTATGTTGGAAGCCTAAGAGAGACAGTAATAATAATCATTCTGACTAGTCAGCACAGGGCCTTGCATTAATAGATGCCTTTCAGTTTCTCCAAGGGAATTTAAACTGTTTTATTATTTTTCCTTCAAACCCTGTGGGGTACTATAGAAGGAAGGAGTGATCTGTTGCTGGAAGAGACAGCCTAGTCCACCCTGAGAGGCTTCTTTATAGTGATCTTTGCCTATCTTCTGCTTCTTGGCTTGTCATGGTATTGTAGTTGGCCAACGAAGCTGGGATTGGGGTAGACTCAGGCTGATTCCCACACAGCTTTTTTTTAGAAGCACACCTTCCTGGGTTGACCTAATGCCTTGAGAAGTTGTCACTTACTGAAATTATGCTTTAAGACCTGGCTCCATGACAGGCTTCACAACTGAAGTGGAAAAAATTTACATCTTTATTTTTATTAGCTGCCACCTCACATTGAACATTTCCTTCCATTACAAATGTAGAGTACTAACCACAATATTATTAGCAGTACTTGTGAGCTTGCCATCAATATATATTTTCATGCTACATTACAGTTGTTGCAGAAATATGGAAGTATCTTTTCAGCACACCAACACCTGCCACTAGATTTTGTTATTTAATGTATTAATAAAGTAGAACATAGGTTACCATGTCATAGATGTGTTTTGCTAATCTTTTGATAACTATAATTCCAAGTAATTGCCTTACTGGTGTTATGGCCCAAAGGTTTGTGTCCCTTCAATATTTGTATGGTGAAATTGAATGTCTAATATGTAAGCAATTAAAAGGAGAGGTCTTGGCTAGGAGTGGTGGTGCATGCCTATAATCCCAGGACTCAGGAGGCAGAGGCAGGAGGACTGCCATGAGTTCGAGGCTAGCCTAGACTACATAGTGAGTTCAGGACCAGCCTGAATCACAAAGCAAGACCCTGTCTCAAACAACTTTAAAAAAAGGGAGGTCATTGGTGAGTAGGGTCACAAAAGTGGGGTCCTGGTAAAAAGGATTAATACCTTTATACATGGGGCCCATGGAGCTTCTCTGCCTTCTTTGGCTTTTGTGGACACAGCAAGAAGGTGCCACCTAACAGGAGCAGATTCTGCATGTGTGGCACCTTGACCTTCCATTTCCAAGATCAAGAACCATGAAAAATAAACCTTGTTGATTATAAATTACCCATTCTAGTATATTTTGCAATAACAACCCAAAGAAACTAAGTAACTTGGTTACCTTATGCATTTTGTTAAGTAGTTAAAATATTTCCAGTATTTGTGTATGTAGTTTGTGCACAAGTTGATGCAATGTTTAAAGAGAAATTTGTCAATAGCTAGTGAAATAAAAAATGAACTATTTGACTTAGGAATCCTCTAAGAATTTACTTTAAAATATACTTGCATAGATATGAAGGATGTATGCTCAAATGTGTTCATACCAGCCAAAGAAAGACTAGAAACAACCTAAATATTCAAATTAAGAACAAGTGAAATAAATTACATAGAGCTCTCATAAGATGCAAAACTGTTGCTCTGGCAAAGAATGAGATATGAGACCTATAAGGAACTTGTTCCAAGGAATACTGTTAGTGAAAGAGGCAATGGCAGAAGGAATACATAACAAGCTCCCACTTACATAGAGGAGGGGAACACACTTAATGGTCAATGCACAGAGCATTTCTTCAAAGAAATACAGAACCCTTTTATAGAACTTTCCCTCTAAGAAGGGCATGGAGTTTGGAGTAGAAGGGTGATACAGTTTTCATTGAATAGCTTTTTTAGTGTTAACTTTTTAATGTCATAACAACAAGTAGCATATTAAGGGCTAATTTTTTCCAAGGATCTCTTCCAGAAGTTTCACAGATATTAGCTTCTCTTTATGATATCTTCACGTGGGTAGAATTCATCATTGTACCAATTCTATGAGAAAAGAAAATGAGACACGGAGATGTTGAATGCTTGCCCCAGATCACATAGGTGTCTGGGAAAGAGAAGGATTTAGACCAGCAGTCTCTCTCTTAACTATGTGATCCTTCTTTTATGCAGTGGAATGATAAGTACCATGTTCTATTACACGTACTGTTTAAAGGAGAAAAATAATAAATAAAGAGTTTAAGCTAGTGCATTTATTCCATAGAGTGTCAATGGATCACTTTATTTAAATCCAAGTACACAAATGGAGCTAATAGTTCAACACTTTGCACTTTCTTTCTTTTTTTTTTTTCTTTTAACCAGCATGGCTTTATTTAGTAGAAATAATCTACCTCTGTTGTGTTTGTGATTTGGACTTTAATGATCATGTCTGCTTCTGTCAAGAGATATGGGTTATTTTCCTATCTGAAATGGTGATTTATAATTTCCCTTTAAAAGGCATTTTTTTTAGTGTTAAAAAAGTGAGCCAATTTAAGGAAGCTTCCAGGTAAGTACAACAACCAGGCACAAAAATTGCACAGGTATGTTGTAACTGACAGGTATGTGGAAAACACTGGAAGAATGTCATGGTAAAATGCACAGCTCTGACTTCTCTAGGTATCAGCAAAGGCAGCATTAAAAGTGATCCAAGAACCTACCTGGGGGATTCTGTACAGTAAGTCTAAAGATGTCATGTCCTCGAATCTCAATTCTGTCCCTTGCCATCTTGACATGATGGCTTCAGTTCTTGTCATCCTGCAGTTTTTTGACCTTCAAAGGTCTCGATTCATTCTTTTTTTTTTCTTTATTGAAATCTTTATTGGTACATTACATATACACATCATGACTGATCGATTCACTCTTGCATGTGGGCAATTGTTTATTCTTTTATTGAACAAATATTTTTGAGTACCAACTGTCTACCAAGTATTGGACAGTACAAGTTACTACTAGGGAAAAAGATGCCCTTACCTGAAGTGTCTTATTAGCTCTCATGAGTTAATACATCAGTTATGGAACTTTTAATGAAATCTTGGTTATCAGCTGAGTGTTTCCTAACTCAGGCTGCACACAAGAATTGTGTGGAGAGCTTTAGGAATGTAAGTGCTTGATGGTATGCAAATTTTAACTTAATAAAATTGTTTTAAAAAAGAAATGTAAGTGCTTAAGTGATGACTTGATCCTAATTTAACTGGTACAGAGTGGGGATTAGGCACCAGGGAGACAAACAAACAGATAAACAAAAAGTGACCCTGATGTATAATCAAGGTTTAGAACCACTGAAATAATACCCATGATTAATTCATATTCTAGCCTCTTTGTGGTTTAATGTGTGGTTTGTGGACCAGCAGCCCTGAAAATGTTTTGGAGGCTCAGATTCTAAGACCTGTCCCAGACTGACTGAACCTGCATTTCTTCTCTGTCTGTCTGTCTGTCTGTCTTGCCTTCTCTTCCTTTATTTTCAGTACTAGAGATTATATGCAGGTATTTCACACTGAGCGATAGCCCTAGCCTTTTACAGTTTCATTTCATTTTTAAATATTAAGGCAGAATCTCACTAAATTGTTAAATTACCCAGGCTGGGGCTGAACTTGCAATCCTACTGCCTCAGCCTCCCAGAGTTCTAGTGATCTGTATTTTAATAAAGTCACCAGGCATTCATGTTTACATTGACTCTTCTTTGTAAGACTGGTGTAAGGTTTGCCTGTCTCCCTTTCTTTCTTCCTTGTGCTTCCATATTCTCCCTGTTATAGTTTTCTTTCATCTAATGTCTTAAGGAAGAAATGATTTGATAAACCATTCATATTTTGGCATGAATAAATTCAGCACATTGCCCTTCTTGTATCATTTGCTTTGCAGAAGAGCTTAGACATTTGAGAAGAGTGGAAGAACTCAATGTGTACTAGCACAGAGGGAGAGGCAGTATTCTAAGAAGGGTAATGTGCTGAGTTTATTCAGGGAGCATCGGGTGGAAGTCTACGGAAAAGGTCAGTTCTGAGCGTAGAGTCACAGTGGACTCATTGGCTCTGAAGGAGCCATGGAGAGCAGGACTGCGAGATCAAGCGTGGATGACTAGGAAGGACATCACATTCCCTGCGCTGCCGGCAGGCAAGGACTGTGGATCGATTCAGCAAGAAACAAGAGCAAAAGTTCAGGATGAAGGATTTCCTGCTATTTAGTAAGTGTTGGCCAATATCGAAGCCTGAACTTCCTGCTGCTTAAAGTTTCTGTCAAAACCTCAAAAATACACCCAATTATAGACAAATGAAATGCCAGGCGACATTAACAGGGCTAGGAGTGAAAACTTTCCTTTAAAATGTGGTTATGTCTCCGTGTATGCAATCCTTCTTATTCTGGCACTGTCCTGAAAACAAAGAATATAGGTGTTCTGGACTCTGACTAAGGATATGGATGAAGTTAATGCCTGACAGTAACTAACAAGGACGTAGAGGAAGTGACAATCACTAATGAGTGATATAGGTAAACTAAGCAATGACCTCTATCAAATGAAGCAGATGAGCTAAGCGGTAGCTAAGGCTGTGGTGAGCCACGGTTTGAATTTAGCAGCACTGGAGATTCACAGGAGGTCTGAAGGCTGCAGCTCCGCCTGGTCCTTGCTCAACCTTAGCATCTGAACTTGACCTCTCGAGGGACTGCGGAGATGACAGAGGTGGCTGCCATTCCTGACCTCGCCACTGTGACGATGGCCCCAGAGCCGCTCCGCCCTGCTGCCTGCGGCCAGCGCCGTTGGGTTCCTCAGCTTTCCAGAAACACTCAAGGCTGAGGTCGGTCCGCGCCGCCCACGATGACAGAGGTGACCTTGAGTGGCTGCAGAGAGCAGCTTGTCCTCCGTGCCTCCTTTGTAACTGGATCCTTTCAACTTCCACGAAGGCGGGCATAGCTCAGCTTCCCTCACCGCCTTAGATTAGACTAGTTCTTACTAAGGGGAAGAAAGGGGCTGGCGGCACTCTTTGAGCACCGTCACCCAGTTACCTGCCGAGTCAGGTGAAGTCAGGTGATTCAGAAGCCTGGCTAATGAGAGCGTGAGGAAAGGAAAAGCTGTGGGTTATAGAAAGGCAGCAGAATTTCCTCCTGGTGGCTTCCTAAGAGTCCCAGGCTGCTGATCACTCAGGGTGGCCGCAGGGCTGCCCTAGGGGTGGGACAGGAGGAGGGCAGCCCAGCAGGTGCCAGGAGGATGATGTCGGGTGGAGCTGGACTCAAGGAACATCCAACTCGGGAAGACTGCGTGTGCCTCCCAAGCCTTGCCACAGCCCCTGTGTAAATCAGGGTGGGGACATCAGAGACACGGCTCTGAATAAAGAGCGGACTCTGCAGTCAGGGATCAGTGGTGTTGTCACGGTGCCGAGGTCCAAGTCAACCTGTGATCCCTGATGCTGTGGACTCGCTCGTGGCTCCACTGCTTGGCTCTGGGCGGGTATCCTGCCTGCCCTTGAGCAGCAGCCAAGGTCAGGTTCACTACCTCTCGGCCCAGATGTCTCGCAAGGGGCAGAGACACCGCTGACTCTCCGCCTACTCAGACTGATCACCTGGCTCCGCATATCACCTGCCTCTCCTTTTCCGTCCCTAAAAATAGCAGAAACGCATTCACTGATAGCTGAGTCACCTCCTCCAAGGGGTTGTTTGGTCCAAATATTATTTATTGGAAGCTTTGTCTGAAACACTACTCGCTCAGTGTTTCTTCTTCCTGTCAAAGCCATGGGTGTACGGATGAATAGACTGCACAAGGGTCTGTTGCTATGATCTATGTATATATGTTTTACATGCAAATTACCTATGTGTAGAAGGTAGGGCAAACTAATGTCACTTCAGTTTCCCTCAAGTTCGGGCTGGGAGTTGTAACCCTATTTTATGGATAGGTAAACAAAGCCTCAAAGATTTTATGTGATTTGCTCAAACTTTTCAGCTAGAAGAGGTTGAGCTCATGCTAGAAATAAGATCTTCTGATTCAGAAACTCATTTTCTCCTCTCTACCTGATATTTACAGGACGCTGTAGTGACAGAAGGTTGTTATGGTTTAGATCTCAAATGTCCCTTAAAAGATTCATGTCTTTTATGTGGGACTTTTGGAAGGACACTGCATCATGGGGATATTACACACAGGGGAACAGGAAAAAAAAAAGAGAAGTCGCTGGTACGGTACAAACTTTCAATGTTGTTTGTGATCATGATGTATATATAAGATACACCAATAAAGAATTTTGCCACATAAAAGGATGAACTTTTTGATGAGCTTGTAGCTAACCATGCTGCTAGGAAGTGGGGCCTCATTGGAGGAGGTGATCACTGTGGGCAGGAACCCCCAAGTTATTTTATTGGTTCTAGGATGACTGGTCATTAAAGGCCTGCCAGGCAGAGCTCAGTCATGTCCCATATGGTAAGAGAATTATTAAACTATGGCCATTTGTCTCTGGAATCAGAAAGAACAACCTTCCCATGCTTCAGAGAGGTTTCGAATCCAGCCTTTCATTACTTGTACTTTTATATATCATGCATCTTTATCCTCAAATCTCCTTTTTAAAAAATGTGCCAACATCACGGACTTTTAATTATACCACATGTGTTTTATTTATGCTACGTTTAAATAGCAGTATGGTAAAACAGCATTATTTGCAAATTTTAATTAACATGCTGTTGTTAATTTTTAGAAAAAAAATAAATGGAAAAGGGGAAGATGAAAGAAGCTGACACTAGAGTTAAAAACAGAGCTCTCGTAAAGTTGGTACAATGGAAACAAGGTAGAACTCATTAGCTGCACTGCTGACTGCAAATCATTAGCCCCAGCTGAATTCTCTTGGATTTAGCCATATTGGGGTGAGGGAAGAAAGAAGAAAAATTAAAAAAGAAGCCTTCTTTTTGAAGAGACATCATCAAAAATTATATCCATGATTTGAGGTATAATAAGGATTGTATAATTATGATAATTTTAACTTTTTAAAAGCTTTTGAGAACATGATTTTACATTATAAATGCAGTTAGTGCTCAGATTTGTGAACAGCACGTATTTTCAAAAATATTCAAATGGGAAAATAATCAAAATTTCATTAACATTTATTTCATTCAGTTAAAAAAATCTCAAGATCTACTTATTTTAGAAATCTTTATGACATTTTAAGACTCAGAGATTCATGGGAAAGGGAAAGAAAATGAAGTATTGTGTCTTCTCTTAACACAGGACTTAGAATGAAGAATAGCTTTGCAGACTCGTTGCACTGAAGGCCTGAGTGTACTCTGAGCTCCTTAGTTGATGCCAGGACAGAGCAGGAATGTGCAGCCACACAAGGCTGGGTCAAAGCCCTCACTCCCTGCCAGGTGCTGCATAGATGAAGATGGTGTTGGCAGCAAAGGGCTTTCTCAGCCCCAAAGACAACTGAGCTCTTTCTAGGCCCTGCACACTCTGAAGGCACTTACATGTGTTGGAGACTGACTAGCAATTGGTTTACCAGATGACCCAGCAATCCCGAGGGAAAGGAAATCTGAATTCCACAAAAGACCCTCATGTGAATGTAGATGGAGATTTTACTTCCCCTTCCCCAAACAAGAAGTCTCCTGAAGACCCCACAACTGCAGAATGAGTAGATGAGCATGTCACATAATAGGGCCTTATATAACAATGAAAAGATTATGTCCTCGATATATACAACCACATGGATGAATAACAAATGCAGGAGAGAGTGAGACTCAAAAGGCTGTCTACAGAGGGCTGGAATGTAACTCAATGGTGTCACTGCCTGCCTGGCAAGTGAAAGGTCCTGGGTTTAATTCCTGGTTCTAGGGGAAAAAAAGTTTTTAAAAAAGGGATATGTACTGCATCATTCCACTTGTATGACATTCTAGAAAAGACAAAACCATGAGATTAGAAAGTAGATGAGTAGTGACCACAGACAGAGGGTGGGGCTGAAGAGAGAGTGCAGGAGAGTTTCCAAGTTAAATTTTTTTTTTTTTAGTATTTTGAAACACGGTCTCACTTTGCAGTTCAGTTTGGCCCAGAACCCATGATGCAGCCCAGGCTAGCCTCAAGCTCACAGCAGTTCTTCTGCCTCTCCTCCTGAGTTTTGGGTACTGGGATTACAGGTGTGAGCCACCATGCCCGGTGTTGTGATATGTGGTTCTGTAGTTCAAACTCAGGACCTTGTGCTTGTCAGGTAGACACCGGAACCACTGAGCTAAATACTTAACTCTTAAAATGTTTTCATACAGCAAAGTAAACAAGTGACAGAGTGAAGTGACAACTTATTGAATGGGAAAGATTTTGCCAGATATTCCTCTGGCAGAGGATTAATATGTAGGATATATAAAAAAACTGAAAAAACTCCCCAAAACCAGACCTCCAAAAATAAAAGACCTAATAGAAATAAACAACTGAAATGAATAGACAGTTTTCAAAAGGAAAAATACAAGTGGCCAATGAATATATGACAAAAATGTTCAACATCTTTTGACTTCAGAAAAAAGCAAATTAAAATAACACTGAGATTCTGTCTTATTTCAGAAAGAATAATTTTTATCCAGAGCTAAAAAACAACCAAAAGCTGGTGAGGGTGTAGGGAAGAAGAAGCTCTCTTACATTGTTAGTGGGAGTGTAAACTAGTACAACCACTGTGGAAATCAGTGTGCAGAGTCCTCAAAACACTAAAATTAGAAATTCCATTTCACTTAGCTATTTCCATTCTAGGTAACTTCTAAGAGCTGAAGGCATCATACTACAGTGACACATGCATACCTGTCTATAGCAGCACAATTCACAATAGCTAAATCATGGAAGTGGATTATATACCCATCCACAGAAGAATGGATAATAAAGCAAATGTGGTATTTATCCTCAGTGGAGTACCCCTCTGGTATAAAGCAGGATAATATTGAATCATCCACTGTGGGACAGTGGATACAAATTGAAGCCATAATATTAAGAGACATAAACCAGACACAGAATGTGAAATGTCACATGGTTTCTCTTATATTAGAAGCCCCAAGTATAAATAATGCACAGAGTAAAATAAAAAATAATTGGAAACAGGGATTAGGTCTTTTGCAACGAGAAGAGATTGGGGGAGAAGGAAAAGAGGGAGCGGGGAAGGAGGTAGATCAAGACATCCTATGTCCTTGTAGCAACTTCCCAAGATGAAAGTATTTAATATGTATCACAAACTTGTACTAATCATAAAATAAATAAAAAGTGAATCAAACAATACCACTGTTTAGATTCAGGTAATTTTATGTACTACTAAGTGAAGTGCACTTATCTTGGTAGAGATTTATGGGTGATCCTAGCCCTAACTTTGGAATGCAGGGCCTTTTATCTCAAATCTTTTTTATTCTGGTGTGTCTATTTTAAAAAGCTATTTAAAAACGGATTAAATTGATACCTGGTTGGCCAGCAAGATGTAGAAGGGCCGCATGGGGATTTTCCTAATTACATGTTTAATCACAGGTGCAGAAAGCCTTAGCTTCCTTCAGGGTCATAATCTTTCCGGTTCAAAAAGAGTTTAACTCCACATAAGGAAAAAGTGATGCTTGGGGAAGCTGCCGGACTGAGCATTGGAAAGCGTCCTGCTTCCTGAAGGACGGCTGCTGAGCAGCTTCCGGATGTCTCCACAGGGTGGAGGTTCTGTGTTCTTGAGAACCCTGCACACATTTTGCACAAAAGGAACCAAGTCTTTCTTTACTTCTTGCCTTCTGGTCCTCACTGGGGGCTCATTACCCAGCATCTAAATTGTGGCTTGGCTGGCAAAGAGGGGCCTTTTCAATTTGTCTTCATTTCTGGTTAATTGCAGCAATTGACAAAACACCGTTTCTATCCCTAAATCTATTAACCAGCGAATGTTGGAACTGTAACCTCTCAACTCTCATTAATCTCACTGTTTAAGATGCTTTTGAAAATAAATTGTGTTTTATTTTCTCATTATGGAGATTTGAAGTCAGCAGTGAAAATAAGGACAAGTTGGCCACATTTGCCACTCAGATTTCAAGGGCATCGGGCAGTCTCAGAGTTACGGGGCCATCCTGAGGACTTTGTTTTCCCTCTCTTGAGACCAAAATAAAGGAAGATGCATGTGCTGCAGAAGAATCCAGGGATCTGGACTATCCAGAGCATAATTTCCGACGGTTTCTCAGAATTAAAACTGGATGCGTTCCTTGTTGAGTGATCCTGAAATTGCATATCTAGGGACTTAATCTAAATGGATATTCACATAAGGATTCAAAAGTCTTCAGACATCCAAGGAAAGGCACTCATCCTGTAATTCACAGCAGCAAGACTGGGGGGGCCACACCCCCAGTCATCAGGGGCTTGGTTAAATAAGTGATGGTGTATGCGTACCGTGGGAGAGAATATGCTGTTAAATACAGCAGTAGCTTGTGCTACATGAGGTACTGTGGTTCCAGCTTTGGAGAAAAAATTTGAAAAGATCCACATACAGTTGCCACCTCACCCAAATTGGAAAGTGAATAGGATCGTAGAGGAGGAAGAAGGGGGGGGGGAGAGGAGAGAGAGAGAGAGAGAGAGAGAGAGAGAGCGAGCACAAGAATGAGGAGTGAGACAGAGAGGAAAATGGAATTCTTAATGTTCTCTCTACTTCTGTACCAATTGAATTTTTTTCATGATGTGCAAAAGTTGTCTCTATATTAAACATGCACATATAGAAGAAGCAAGAAGGACATTGTTCGAAGAGTTTAGTACCAATGGTTACACCGCACCCCTTGCGGCCTGTTCCGGGATGCGAGAGCCTGCAGCAGACTGAGTTCCTTAGATCCCTCCCTGCGGTCAGTGGGAGGCTGAGGCAATGTGAGTCTCCCTGGACAGGAGCAGATTCACTCCTATTCTTCCCACATTCAGTGCATGCTTTCTCTAGTAACTGGCTTTTAACTTGGCTCTTTCACCAATTTCACTTTTTTAAAATTTCACTTTTTTATTAGGTTTAATTTATGTGCCATGAACTATGTGATCTTGAATGTGCAACTTGGGGCATTTTGGAGTCTACACACCCACATGATCCTCACGTCAATCAAGACACTGAATATTTTTTCTCATCTTGGAAAGTTCACTCTAGATATGATTTCCTTCTAGTTCATTTCTCCTGTCTCAGGCTGCTGCTGTTCTGATTTCTGTCACCAAATCATACTCCTGCCTGTTTTACAGCTTCATGTAAATGGAAGATAGTATGTAATAATCTATTGTGTTCACCTTCCTTAGCTATCACAGTGTCTCGAGATCTGCTTATTTTGCTGTATCCTTCAGTGGTTTTTTTCCCTCTAGTTGTGCAACAGCGTTCTATTGTGTGAACAAAACACAATTTCAGGTATCCATTCAGTTAGTGAGAGCCACTAGGTTATTTCCACATTTTGCTAATATGAATAAAACTGCTGCATGTCTCTTTTTGGACATGTGTTTTTATTTCTCTCAGATATATCTTTGGGAGTAGGATTTCTGGCTATATGGTAAGTGTGTAGTTATCTACCTAACAAAGGGCCAAACCTTTTCTCAAAGGGTCGCACCTTTGGATACTTGCACTAGCAATGTATGAAGTGGTGGGTGTTGGCCTCGCAAATGTTCACCCACCACAAGGATGTCTAGAGGTATTTGCCTTGGAGGAGCAATGGGAATCTTCTAGCTACAGTCAACACTGTGCTGGACCCTGTATATTTCAGATCCTAAAAAAGCCAGACTGTAGATGAAAGTGGATTATTCAACTATACTTTCAGTAAAGTCCAGAACACTCGCCTCTTTCAGCAGGCGGTTCTGCAGCCTGGCCACATGTCGCCCCCCTTCCCCTTGCCATGTATTGAAGGGCATGTGCTTGTCCAGGTTGAGTGGATATTTGCTTCTGTTTACTTCCAAGGTATCAGCCTTACTTCCCTGTATCAGCTACCATGTGTAGACTCATGCCCTGTATCATACAAGGGGCAGTCAAAAAATACAGTGAAAGTTTATGTAAAAAATTTATCATAATAAAAGACACATTGACACTAGTCCCCACCTTGAATCCTCCCCCTCACAGGAGCACACTTATCCCATCCTTCCTGCCACTTTCTGCAGCAGTCCTGGAATCCTCTTTCTTGAATGTCTGTATGAGATGTGATGAAAAATACAAGCACCATCCAGTGAAAAGGTGGGCTCTGAAAAATGTGCTAGTGCTTCTTCACCCACCTCCTTCACTGGACATGGCACTGGGTCACTCTTGGATTTTCCCCAAAGTCAAAATGACAGGAAGGTCAATAGTTTAAAGTGATTCAAGACATCAGGAGTATTGTAATAGCGCAACTAAAGACATTTACTAAAAAGGACTTCAAGAACTGTCAAGAATGATGGGAGAAAGGTACCTGAAATAAGGGGTAGTGTCTTGAGGGGAGTCATGGCAATAAATAAAAATTTTCAACTTAAACACACATCATATTTTTGGACCAAACTTATACCATATATCCTAGACTCTAGTGCCTTTGGCTACACCTCCCAAGATACTTTGCAGTCAGCACACCCAGGGCCTGCATTTCTTGCTGTATGCTGTGCTTACTATGGATAGTGTCTGTAGGAGTTTTGGCTCCAACTGTATCTATTTTTATAGCTGCCTTATTTATACGGCAAGTGAGGTTTTTCAGTTATGAGATGAGGTAGAGTTAACTTTAAAAATGACCTATTAAGATAACATAGCCAATCAGTTAGGTAAAAATGATTAAATAACTAAAAGTTCCTGAGAGTCCAGGCTTAGAGAAACCTCCACTTTGGTATAATTCCTCATTAGCCATTAAAGACACTCTGAGCATCTTGGCTGATCATCATAATCAAAAGAGATTTACTAAGCACCCGTTGTCACTCGGGATATAATGAGCCCCAAAGTAGATGTGGGCCCTGCTTGGGAGGGAACATCACTGACACTGTAACTAAATATAGGCTGCCAAAATCTTTGTAATATCTAACTCTCCATGATGTATGGAAAATCCAAGCATCCAATTAACTTCTGGATCAGCACCGCAGGCTTCATGATGCAGCTTTCCAGAGCTCACCGTGGGCTACGGATTTGAGAAGCGCTAAGCTCGATGCTGGCGCTGCTTCAGGTCCCTGTTGACACGACCCTGTCAGGGCCCTGGTGCCCAGCTTCCTAGGTGCCCAGCGGGGCCTGTGCCACCTGACAGCGCTTCTCTCTGCTCATTAGAGAGGCCACTGTGTGTCAGAGAGGCAAATATCATATTTGAAAGATTTCTGATTCCTTTTCTTTCTTTTACAGAAAGAGGGTGCGGTATTTAGTGAGCAAGTCCTACATTCAGAGCAGCTTTATTACATTTTTCTCTTTCTCTTTTTAAGCCCTGTCCCCCTAACTGGCCGCTCAGCTCCCGCTCTTACCCACTTCCAATCCACCTCCATAGAAAGTAGATTTTTACAGAACATCAAATACAGACACTTGGCTCCTACAGGGAATTTGCAGACTCTCATGGCTCATCCCCATCAGGAATCTCCCCATTTCTCCAGTACATCTTGTACTGTTTTCTTCCTGGACTGATTTGCCTCCTCCCCCAGGTACACCAGCCTTCTTCAGGTACCAGAAAGGGCTGTGCGAGTTGCTCCCTCAGGGCCTTGGCATGGCTTTTCCTTCTGCTGCTGGACACCTAGCCGGATCATCCTCACCTCAGGGCATCAGTGCTGGGGTTTCTTTCTCCAGGAAAGCCTCACCTTACTCAGCAACCCTGCTCAGTGTCCCCCATTCCAGCAAAGCAAGGCACAGGTAAGTAAACAGTCACTTCTGCAGCCTTGGTCTCAATCACTGGATCCTGTTGTACTTCTCCAGAAGAGAGGGTTTAAAGAACACAGAAGCTCACTCTTACAACTGACTAGGAGCTGCAATGTCTGGGGGGTTCAGGTCAGTGCTTCATTCTGCTCTGAGATGGCCTGGGCGTTCTTTCCTCTTGGCACATGACCCTGCTCTGAGCCTCCCATGCCCAGCAGGGCTGACCCTCTAGCCACTGGCACACCCTAGTGATAGCAGCTATGACTGCAAAGGTGAGGTCGTAAAAGACATCATGGCCTTTTCTTGTTCCCTCTCCTTGACCCTCACATTGGGAAGACACCCATGAACTGGGAAGCTGTTCAGGTAGAACCACAAACGGGGGGGCAGAGGCCTTCTGTCAGTTACGGGCCCCACTTGGGCCACCGTGGAAGAGGATGCTCCAGCACTCATTAGTCCTTGAGATGCCTGCTGCCTCAGAGACCTGGAGATACCAGAGGAAGCCCCTGAGATTCAAAATTAGATGTGGCTTTGTGCTGCCAGGATGTGAGGGCAATTTGTTATGGAGTGCTGTACAATTAGTATGTTACAGACCCTGGCGTAGGGAGGGCTCAGCCCTCAGCCCTCAGCCTGCCTAGTGAATCAGTGAAAGCGCTGCACTCTCCTCCCGTGGCATTTAAGCATCGAGTAAACCAGAGAGGTGGATTAACTTGACACAATGCCAGGAACCAAACAGAGGGTAGTCTAGATCCAGGTCATCCTGTTTGCAAGATCCTTTTTGGTGTTATTTCTATTTTACTGCTTTATTTTCCTTTCAAAGGTGATCTTAATTTTGACCTGCCTCCAAAAGGATTTCAGAACATACAGAAGTACCTATCTACCACATTAGGAGCAGATTACACACTGACCACGCCATGTGGATTTCTTCATGTTGTTGTGTTCACCCAGGGGATACAAAAGATGACCCGCTGGGAAAAATGGGGAAAAAATATCATATCATTTTTTGAGCTTGATTTAAAATATTGAGATGTTTATTTTAATTATGGCCAAAGTGCACAGCATACAATGTACTATCTTAACTACTTTTAAGTGTAAAGTACAGTAGTACTGTGTAAGCGATCTCTAGAGCTTTTTTTTTTCATCTTGCAAAGCTGGGAGCCTCCTGTATTCCCCTAACTCTAACCCTGACAGCCACCATCCATTCTCCTGTCTGTCTCTGCTAATCTGACTTCTGTAGATACCTTCTATAATGGAGTGGTGCAGTATTCGCCTCTTTCTGACAGGGTTATTTCTGTCAGCCTTATGTGCTCAGAGTTAACTCACACTGTAGCCCGTGACAGGATTCCTTTCCTTTTGTAAGGCTCAATAATGTTCCACTTTATGTGGTCACACATTTTACTTCTCCATTCACCTGTAGATGAGTTTTAGATAGATTTGACCTCTTGGCTATTGTGAATAAGGCTTCATGAACAAGAATGTGCATTTAACATTTTTAAGTCTTTCTTTTTAGGTTCTTTAGAATGTCTTTCTTGGGCCAGGGAGTTAGCTCAGTGGTTCCGGCGCCTGTCTTGCAAGCGCAAGAGCCCGGGTTCGATTCCCCGGTAACCACATAACAATACTGGGTGTGGAGACTCACACCCAGCAGCAACCAGTACCACATACCACAGTGCTGGGCGTGGTGGCTCACGCCTGTAATCCCAGCACTCGGGAGGCAGAGGCAGGAGGATTGTGATGTGAGTTTGAGGCTGAGCTCAGGGCCAGCCTGAACCACAAAGTGAGACCCTGTCTCCAAAAACCTAAAAAAGAATGTCTTTCTTGGTCATGTTTTACAAAGTGCCTATTTTACCATTACAGTGATAATAATGCACCGTATTAGGAAATATCTATGCAGATACTAGGACAGGATGCGCAAACATTTTTGCAGATATGGATGTGGGATCAGCACATTTAGAAACCTCTGATTTTATGGGTGTGGCAGAGTTGTTGGACATGTGTCCATAATACGTTGCTCGTTAGCCTTTTGACTTGTCCTGAACCAACGTGCAATGTTCTCATTTCATGTCTCTGTGGCAGCCCAGGGATAACCCAGAGTTTGTCCCTTCAAGCCACTGCAAGTGTCGCCCATGCCTGGTGGGTGCTGGAGCATGGTGTTCATGCCTCGGCCTCAAGCTTTTTGAGCTACATCCCAGCATCTCCTCCAGAGGAGTCTTGCTTGCTGCCCACCTTTCCTCCATGACCTATCCTGTTTGTAAACCTAACCCCTGAGAGTGTGTCCTGGGACCAAAACGTAAGGAAACTGCTGGCCAGAGTCTCCACATCTCGGTGTCAGCAGGAGAGAAATGGATGCAAAACTCTTCAAAATCACTTGGCCAGTGTTTTGTGTGTGGGTCATTGTGTGTGGACGAGGAAAAGGAGCATAACTCTGACATTCTCTCATTTTCAAAAGCAAGTTAAGTAGATTCAAAGTAATTCACTGTTTCCTTTCTTGTAAAACCAATTCAGCTTTTGCTTCTTAATCAGATATTTTATTGGAAAGAAGATTTCCTAAGATTTTGCAGAAACACCAGAAGACAATCTAATTTTCTCTGCTTACAAATGAAGATGGAGCCAGGCAGCAAAGATTTTTTTTTCTCTGCACTCAGGAGATTGAGGCAGGAGGATTACCATGAATTCAAGGCCAACCTGGGTTACATTTTGAGTTCAAGCCCAGCTTGGACTACACAATGAGATCCTGTCTCAAAACAACCATGTTGAATTCAGGGCTAGAAAGGGCTCCAGAGACGTCTAGTGTCTTACTTGATGCCACACAAACAGAAAGTAGTCCAGCTGTGCTTTTAATAAAATCGCTTTCCTATGTCTTGACACACAATTGGTTAGAACCAAAGATTTCTGCAGACTACCTGTAAAGGGTCAAATAATTAGTATTCAGGTTTTGCAGGCTACAATTGCCATTTTAGTCCAAAGCAGCCATAAAGAAGTAAACCAAGGACTGTGGATACATGCCAATAAAATGTGATTTCTAAAAACAAGAGGCCAGCCTGGAAGTTAGAGTTTGCCAACACCTAGGTTAGATTATGGAGCTTTATAGAGGCAGGTCTCTTCTTGAGCTTCATGTTTAAGGCAAGTAGCTTAATTTTAAAGCTCTCCCTTTAACATGTAAGTGCTTGAGAGAACATTTTTTAAAAAATTGATTTTACTGATACCTTTTATATTGCAGTCATGTAAGTATAGGGGTAAGCATGCATTCCTTAGACCTAAGGAATAGCTGGATGGGTTCTGGATGTATCATTGCCATTTGTTTTCCTTTCTGCTTCCCTGTTAATATTGTACATTAGCCCTGCCAGGCCCTGGGGTATTTGGTCCAGTCAACTCAGCACGGTACACGCAGGATAGGACTTGTTCCCCAGTATTGAGATGACAGTGTCTATTTTTCATTGTGTCAATATTAATTACTTGCAATTTAGTGTCCAATATTATTTTCTATATTCATTTCAACACAATAGGATGAGTCTAATTTGGGATGATAAAATTCATTTGCATTTAAATTGGTATTTGACGTGTTCCCTGTGAGGAGCCCATAGCATCCATGATCATAATTATAAGCACTATTTCTAAGCCAGGTTGGCTTTCCCTGGGAAGGATTTGTAAATATGGAACACTGAGTTCAAAATTAATAGTGATGACTGTGTAATAGCATGTTTCTCCAGAGAACTCTGGGGAATAGAGTCCTTACATTTTGGGAATTCCCTTCTACTGGAATAGAGATTAAGGAAAGCTTATCGGCTAAGAACATGCCCACATTTATCTTTTCTTTTTAATTTTCAAAATATTTCCAATAGTGATCCTGTATATAAAAACCCATGCTTAATTTCTCAGCTTGACATGCATGCCCTGAGACATCAAATGGCTATTGTCAAAGGACCTAACTCAGATGAATGAGGTGAAAGCTCAAGACAAGCGCTCCTAACCCTTTTTCTGGTTTTATGGTGGGACAAACCAGGCAGTCTTGTGTAGTAGGCTCTTCTTTTCCTTGGCTTGTGCTATGAGGAGGGGAATCAGCTCTCCCTAGGAGCGAACAAACACCAGCAATATTCATTACAACCGAGCACCTTGGGGTGATACTTTCCTCTTGAAAGTCCAATGTTTATCGAGCTACAAATAAGTAATTTCTACCAAGAATAGAACAGGAGATGGAAAGAAGAGCTGTGTGACAGGTAAATGTAGCCAGAAACCATGAAAGAGGCCATGGGAGAAAGACAGAGGCTGCAAAGGGGTTGAGGAAGGAGAAGGGGGATTTTGTGGACCAGGAAGCTGCCATGTGTCACGGATGGGGAAGGACCTCACACCTCTGCTGCTCTACAAGCACCTTTCTGGTTGGTTTAGGGAGAAGACATTGGAGCCCCGGAGTGAAAGCAGGAAGCTCTCATGGGCCCCAGAAGGAAGTGAGGTTGTCTGGGTCCCAGGTTTCTGCTGGGGAGAGAGAGAAGCAGCAGTCTGGATTGGCTGGGTGAGGAAAGAAGAGGAAAGAGGAAAGAAGAGCAGTCGAGGCTGATTTCAGGGCTGGGGACGTGAGTCATTTGGGTCCTTTGCTGAGATGAGGAGACTGGAGCCTGGGGGCTCAGGCTGAATGAAGTCTCTGTGATGACAGTGACCTCCATGTTTTACCATCGTTACCTGTGAAAGCGAAAGAAAAGCAGAGATCTGATCTTTAGCCTCCTGTGTAAGAGTGGATAAGAAAGTGCCTACTTCCCCAGCTAATGCACAGACTCAAGATGATCAGGCCTGTAAGGCACAAAGGCCAGGCACCTGCAGAGTGTTCAGCTGGGTCTGTATGCTGTTATTCCTGCTGTTTGGAAGTAAGGATAGAGCTGGGCCTGATGGTGCATACCTGTAATCTGTGCCTTTTGGGAGGCTGAGGCAGGAGGGCTGTAATTTTGAGCCTAGCCTAGGCAGTTTAACAACTATTGAGACCTGTCTCTAAAGAAAATATAAGACAAGAGCTGGGGATATAGCTTAGTGCAAAGGCCCTAAATTTAATCCCTAGCACTGCAAAATAAAATAAAAATAAAAAGAATCCAGGTGGGAAGAAGAGGTGGGAGACAGAAAGCATGGCAAGCTCATATTTTGTTAACCAACAGTCACCCCTCCATGTGGGGGGAGAGGAATGTGTGAGCTACATCCTATGAGCGACAGATCAAAGCTCCTCAGCAAAACTGCCACAAGGCCTGGGATGACTGACTGCGTGAGAGACAGTTGGAAGTGCTGTATGTGAGGTGCTGGGTAAGAATCCCAAGAATTTGGTGCCAATCCGGTCATCACAGAGGGAACTACTCAGGGGCTGGCATTTTTCTCATGGAATCTTCTGGAACATCTCTACAAGTGAGAGAAAGGCCATGTGTGCATGTGTTCATAGGTGTGGTGGAGCAGGAAGATAGGGCGATCCACTACCCCTTCCGGAAGAACTTCAGGGCCTTTACATCCAATTGGTACTTTCTGATAAATCAGTAAAGACCCAATCTTCACATCAGCCATATAAATAATTACTCGATGCCCTTGATTCTGAAGACAGTCTTGCTAGGGTAGATGATCATCCCTGTTTAGCAGGGGCAGGGGTGGGGGGAAACTGAGGTTCAGAAAGCTCCAACTGCATTTGTTTTTTTGCAGAGGCTCAATGATAGTGCTTGAAAAAATGCACTCTAAAGCACTTAGATTCAGGCTAAATCTCTTAGTTTAAAAACTGGCAGTGCTGGATCTATAAAACACAAGCCTTCTCTCTCCTCACATAATGAAAACATCTCCCACGTGCTGTAATGCACCTTATTCTCCTACCTCACAGACAGCTCCTGTGGGGGCTCTGCGCACCCCCATCCAAAGTACAGACCTCCCCATAGTACCTGCCAGGATGTCAAGGAACATTGCAGAGAGCCAGGCCCTAGTTTCCTGTTCTTAGTTTCAGGTTTTAATTATCTGTTAGTAATTAACGGTTCTTTTCTTCATGAAAAATAATTTCCTGAAGGTTGAGAGCCAGCGGGGTTACCATGGTGGAGAAGCTAATCTTATTTCCACGTCAGAGATTCTCTCTGCCTTGGCTAGGAGGGTGGAAAATTTTGCTTTGCTCCAGGCTGCGCTCATGTAAGATCAGGGTCCTCAGGAGCCACCTCGAGATGTGGGTTTGTGGCAAGGGCTTTATTAAGGAGGTGATCCCAGCAGAAACCAGTAAAGGAGTTGTGAGGCGGTGGAGAGCAGGGAGCAACCATGCCAAAGAGCAATTTAAGGCCCATGAGGTAGCTCTTATTTGGTCTTATAGGGGATGCTAATGGACTCCTGACCTCTGCGCCTATAAACAGCCGGTTAGAGATTCATGGCTGTCCAGAGGGGATATGAACTCCCAGATGCATTAGTGTGAGGGAGTGAGAGGTTCAGTCTCCTTGGGGAAAGAGCAGGTGCCTACAAGTGGAGGTGCAGACAACAGTGGGGGGTTGTGTGCAGACAAAGATAAAGGTGTCCTGTGGTGGCTGGGGGTGGTGGGGGCAGGTGGAAGTGAGGGCAGGTGAAAGGTGTGGCCCTCAGCGTTAGAATGCTTGGGACTTCTGCAGAGAGACCTGTGGTTGGATCTCCACTGGGGCCAGGGTTTGTCTGGACGCTGCAAGCCTCTAGATACATGTCTCAGTGATGAATGACATGCCTACAGCCTTGGAGGGAGGCTGGAGACCACTGCAGGACCTGCTGTGTGACCTCTGATGATTCACTGCTACCCACACTTCAGTTTCCTCCTCTGTCCTGTGCTAGGACACCTCTCATATCCCTTGGGGTGGCGTGGGCTTTACTTCCATCACAGTGGCCCATCTTTCTGTGGACCCAGGGCGTTTGTTTCAATTGGCTGATGAGGGAATTGAAAGGAGATGGAAGCATTGGCCATGACCTCATGCCCTCACTTACATCAGCCTATAGTGGGGGCAGAGCCAGCCCTGAGGCAGCTTAAGATGGGGAAATGAGAGGGCATACATGGGCTCTGGGTATCTGTCAGGGGACGATGAAGGAGTCCCATGGGATGGACTTTGGCCACATGCAGTCATCCAGGTGATTGCTGCCCTCAAAACTGGGTCTCCTGAGTCTCCAATGAGCTACCTTCTTCCTCTCTTGTGATTTGAATGCTCAGCTTTCCTCCATGGGAAGGAAACACCATCACAGTGAAGATGGCCTATTTTTTTTCTATTAGAGCTGGAATAAGGTACTAAAAGCTAAAAAAAGGGGGTGATAAGCCTACTTTATTGGGAGACAGTTAAGGAGACAAATCTTGAGCCAGTATCCCTGAACAGGTTTATTACTGTGAAGTTTTGAAGGTCAGAGGTTATGATATGACCTCACAAGCAAAAGCACAGGTGCTGGCCAGGCTGTGTTTCCTTATAGTGGTTCTAGGGGAAAACTGCTTCTAAGTCAGTTCTTGGTGGGACTGAGTCCTTGTCTCCTCAGAGGCTGTCCCCTATAGCCATTCCCAGATTCTGAGGTAACCTGCATGCCTTGGCTTGTGTTCTCCTTCCTCTATCTGAAGAGCCAGCAAGTGAATTGAGTCTTTGCTTTCTTCTTTCTTCTTTCTTCTTCCTTCATGCCTTTTTCTGACCCAGTCTGTCTTCCTCCCTCACTTGTGTTAGTTGGCTGTCCCATTGCTAGGACACAATGGCTGACATTCACTACTTAAAGGAGGAGAGTTTTAATTTGACTCATGGTTTTAGGAGATTCAGTGCATGGTAAGCCAACTCGAAAGCAGGAACATCATGGTGGAAGGACCTGGTGGAGCAAAGCTGCTCAGTTCATGGTGGTCAAGAAGCAGCACAGGGGAGCAGTGCCAGAGATAGAGGCCAGGGGCAAGATACAATATCTGCCCACATTCCTGTGACCCACTCAGACCCACTCAGGGTGTGCTTCACTAATCCACTGGATGACTTCCAAGCCAAGTAAGTGGACATAATCAAGTCTACCTCTCACTTACAGAGAACATAAGATTGCATTTGACTTACTTGGAGAATCTCTCCATCTTGAATCATTCTTAGATTCACTGACAAAGTGCCTTTATGGATACGAGGTCACCACACACAGCTGCAGGTTGTAAGGACTGGGCCATGGACCCCTTGGGGGAGGTTGACTCTGCTGACAGCATGACTCCTCTGTCATCCTATCTTCCTGTCCTCCTTTGGTTTAGATAAATCTCTTCTCCTTGATGTTAACTCTCTCTTGCCTTCATTCATTAATTTTGCAAACCAGTAGGCATGGTTCACTGTTGTTTGAAGTCCTGTGTGATGGGCTGAGTGTGGAACACTAAGGCACAGGCCTTTTTCACATCAAGAGCACCAAAGAGGTGCTGTTTCATGCAATGTGTGATGCTGGTGCCTGGAAAATGTCCTCAGTTGGGTCAGTGTACCCAATCCCCAGCTCTAGGAGCCATGGTAACTTAGAAACTCACAACTCTCTCCTTTCCTTGCAAACTGCCCTTGGGCAGAGGAATCACTAGCCTGGGAAGTTCCATGTTGGCACTTTGGCAGGGACTGCTCAAGTTAGTGACAGATGGACACGGAGGCACAAAGTGCTGGTTTTAGTTCCAGGAGGAAACCTGCTGTGTATAGTGACTCAGGCTGTGGAGCTCCCAATGGGTCAAGGACCAGGCTGGGCTCCAGCTGACACCACACCGTGTCCTGTCCTGCTTCCTGTATTGTCTTCTCTTGTGATCCATCACCCAGTAGAACCACATTCCTAGGAGTCCTCTTGTCATCTGCCTCCAGGGTATCTGACCTAAGCAGTAATTAACAAGGCAATCTAATCTCTTTCACCAAACTTTCCAAGTCTGTGTGTAGACACACAAAAACATACACACATACCGGACTTAGGAAACAATGAGCAAATATAAATGCTATGCTTTCTGTTAGTTTGTGTGCCTGTGTTCAACCAGAATGTTTTTCTAAGGTAAAATTCAGAACTCAGGTATAAGTTTTAGATAAATAATAGGCTAACTATCTTGTCCTGTGCAATGTGTGGACCCTGGTTTCTAGTGAGATGGAGGAAAGCTGCTCTCATGAAGTTTCTGCATGCTTTGCAGTATTAGCAGAGTGGAAAGAAAACATGAAAACAGAACTACATGCTAACTGGCAATTTAGCTTCATTCTCAAATTTTTTCTGTGTATTCATGGTGAGCCCTTAAAGTGGGAGGAGTTGGGCCTGGGTCTCAGTCTTGTGATCTTTCTCTGCCAAATTCTAGACACATAGTCTTGGGCAAGTTGCTATATATCAAGTGCTTGAGGGTGTCCTTGGACAAAAGGGCTCTGTGGCCTTGTGCATGTCACTGAGAAAATGAGTGTAATAGCTAGTAAGGTCAGCACAATGGTTTGGCAAACTCCAAAGGCCCATATGTGAATAGTGGGGTCTCCAGAGTGGTGCCATGGGGAGGTGGAGGAAGCTTGAGGATGTGAAGTCTCATGGGAGGCCCTTGGGTCATCAAGGTGCATTGTTGAAGGGGATTGTGGGGCCTCACTTATCCTGTCTCTTAATCTCTCACCTTCCTGACTTGAGATGTGACTAGTTACTTTAAATATGTGCCCTTATCATTGTTACCCACCAACTTCACCAGTGGCCCTAGCAATGGGACCCATCAGATCTTGGAATTTGAACCTCCAAAATCATACACAAAATAGTTAATTTCTGTAACTCAGGTATTTTGCTGTAGTAATGTAAAGCTAATACTTTCAGTGTTATTATTAACTTATTTTACAGATGAGATAATTAAGCATGTAGACATGAACTTGCCTTGGGTCTCATAGTCAGAAAGTAGATGGGGGTATATTTGAGTTCAGGGGTGCTAACCCTGGAGCTAAACTTCCACACAAATTTCTGAGACTCTAGTGCTAATAAAATTATTACTTATAAAACCACCTATGTAGCAAGAAGTAGAAAGCCTACATATTTTTGAGAAGAAACAAACATATGAAAAATATACAAACTGAAGAGTGGTCTATTTTATGGACTTAGAGAAGAAGCAAGTCATTTAGTGGTGGCTCAAATATACACTGTAACTAAGAGGATGGTATTAGTTTTCTATTACTGCATAGCAAATTATCACAACCACAGGGACTTAGAACAACACAAATCTATTATCTCAGAGTTTCTGGTCATGGCCAGCTGAAAGTTTTGCTCAAGGACCCAAGTGGCTGCAATCAAGCTTTCAGCTGGGGTGAAGATTTCACCTAAGGCTTGGGATCCTCTTCATGTTCACTGGTTGTTGGCAGAAGTCAGTGATCTGAATTATAAGGCTGGTAGCCTGAGCTCATAGAGAGGCCCCCATTTCTCTCATAAGAACTTTATTGGTGAAACAATCACTCTGGAACATGTCATTGTCTAGGTGGCACTCTTCACATTGTGACAATGCCTCCTCCAAGCCATCAGGGGTCTCTGCTACTGGAAATCTTTTTGACTTCTTCTCCCTAGTCTGCAGATCCTCTTACAAAGAATTTACTTGCTCAGTTCAGGTCCACCCAGGAGAATCTCCTCTTTGATTAGTTTAAGTTAAACTGACTAGGAACCTTAATGATATTTGAAAAAATTCCTTTGGTTTTGCCATATAATGCAACCTAATCATGGGAACAATATCATGTCATATTTACAGGTCTTGTCACACTTGCTATGAAAATTACAAAGTGTTTACACTAGGAGGGAGTCTCAGGGGCCGCTTCAGAATCCTGCTTCATTTTCAAGGAAGAATTACAGAAAAATTTTAAAGAGGAGAATGGCATCTGTTTGAAATAAAAGCTATAAAATGTATAATTTAATGTAACTACAAATATGTACATTAGACAATTACATGGATCAAGGTCTAAGTTTCCTTAATTTAGGCTTGGGTCTTTCTTGTCACTTCAGAAAACTAGAGTTGGGTGATGGACCAGACTTTAAGACTTCATCCAAACCCAGTCCACATTTGCCCTGGCGATGACCACATGTAGGCTGGTCTCCTGTGGATATGCCACCTGGGGCCCTGCTGCTCTGTAACATATATGGGCAAACCTTGTGGATGGCACCACCTGGCTGTGGCTTCCCTATACTTCTTTCCTTCCGATGGGGCACAAGAGCTCAGAATCTGAGCAGGCCTATGCCACACACCCTGATCTGTGGCTCTGAGGCACTATAATGTGAGGAAAGGGAGAAAGCAAAAATGGGTGAAAGCAGCAGAAGTGCAGTATTTCTCACCCCAGCTATGGCAAGAAATGGTTGGCAAATTAAATATGTGTAAGATATGTCTCAACAAGCCTTGGTTGCCTGACCATTGGGATTCCCTGAGGTAGAAGCTCCAAGAGAAAAGCCAGAGACATATTTCATAGGTTGGGAATTCAGTGGTCAGACCTTGGTGGTCAAAATAAGAAGGGAATATTGAGATTGTAACAAAAAAGTAAGGAAACAAATTTTATATATATGGGGGGGTGGTAGGGTGGGTGGGGCTATGGGAAAAAATGAGAATTAAGTTGTGTCTTATACTGGTACAAATCCCCATTATGGAGTGCAAGCATGATGTGTATATTTAATGTACCAATAAAGATAATTAAAAAAAATAAGAAGGGAATAGTGGCAGTGGAGAAAATCAATCTTCAAATATTTTTACAATGGCATAAGTGATTTTCTATGGCTTGTCATGCAGTGTAGATATTGCTACAACTTTTCTGAACATGTACATTTAATCATAAATGGAGTAAAATCCTGGTAATTTTACTAACACCCATCCAACAATCCATCTATCCCTCTGTCTACCCACTCAACTATCCAAGATAATTTAGTTATATCTCATAGAAAAATTCTCGATTAATAATCTCCCTGGGGAATGAGGCCTCCGGTTGATTCTCTCATGAGCAAAAGAATTGAAAGACATTATTCAGGTTTCAAAGTCACTGTTAAGTAGGGAATTTTGGTAAGGAAATGATTTCTGTGGGTTACTTTTTGTCTAGGTTTCTTGGTGGGAGCAACTACATGGAAATCCAGTCACTCATCTGTCCAGTTTCATATTGAGCAATAAGTTCCTACGGTTGGTATTCCCACCCAAGAAGACAAATTCTTCTTTAGTCTTTGAATGTGTTCAAGTTTCTTTCCTTCCCTAACTTTGGAGCTGATTTTCTTGTTCTGCTGCGTTCTTAAGTGGGTGGTATTTCATTTCCAAGATGATACTGAGCTCCTTGTAACAGAATTATACACCTACGTGTGAATTCCCTGAGGCCAATGCCTGGCATTGGCACTTTTTGATCCTGGCCACCAGAACTGCATTTTGCACACGGTGGGAAGTCAGTATGCCTCCTAAGGCTGACTGTATTCAAGAGAATCTGAGTCAACTGAGCAATTTGGGGAATTAATTGAGCAGTGTTCTTCCCTTTGCTTTCAGTTGTAGCTATACTTTTAGGGCCCAACAAGGAGTCTCATTTTATTAAATAATTTTTATTTTCTCCCACTTTTATGCTAAAGGATGTCCCTATAAAACAAATTTTCCCAGTACATAGATTGGGTCAGATGATAGTTATTTGACTGGTAGTCTGTCAATCAAAATGATTGTAAAAATGTTCTCATCCTGGGATTCAGCCTGGCTTCCTGGTGATAAAGTACCCTATTATCCAGTCAGGATTCACAAGTGCTTTGAACCAAAGCCAGCCTCGCTTTTCAATAAGACACAAAGGTTATTTAAGACCCAATTTCTTATGCAATATTAATGTGCTTATTTAAATATTCATGAGTCTAAAAGCCTAGAGCAATGTATGTGATCAATTCTTGATGGCATCTGAGTCATCTCGGCCTGAGAGCTGTGCCTGTCCCCAACGTCACCCTTTCATCACAGCAGTCACCTGCCACCCGCTACCTGGTGTGCTGAGCTCCAGCTCTCCACGGGCCCCTCCCTGAGATGGTCTCTGTCAGGATCATCAGAAGAACGGGAAAGTGCAGGTTCCTGGGGGCCACTGTTGCCCTTACAGACACTTCTGTTCGTGAAATACCAACCCTGGTGCATCAGTGATGTTCTGAAGTTGGAACGGAACCAAAGAGCCTCCTTTGTTCTCTCCCGTCTGGGAACTTAATTATAATTTTATCATCCTAAGGTTCTAGATTTTAGAGGAATCTAGAGGAAGAACTTGGAGGATTGTTGTCTCCAAAATCCTGTTTTTTCCAGGCCTGTAGACATGAGGCCTACAGGGTCTGGGGGCCTCTTTCTTTCTTCAGTGTTATGCACTGTGGATATTTGATAGTGCGACCCCCCGAGTTGGTTGACAGCTGGGAATTGAAGGATCTACAACCAGAGTCTCTAGTGATCATTGATAGTAGGTCAGAAGTGACTAGATTTAGCATCTGGTTTAATTTGCTGTAGTATTAATGAATTAATATTCAATGCAAGTTAATAAATATTTATCAAACGCTGGCTTCACACTTCTAAGTACAAAGTAATTTCTAAGTATAAAGTAACACTACCTTACAAAGGGTCTCTGATCTAATTGTGATGCAGTCATATATAATGTGTAAATGGCATTGTGAATGAGTGAACAAATGATTCATATATGAATGATTCTTATGAAGGGTATGCCCAAAGAGGGACCATGTTGATCACCAGAATCTTGAAAAGTTTAAAAAAAACACACATGAAGCCTACATCTAATGATTTGGACAGAAGAGATCTAGGGTAGGGCTATACATCTATCCAGAGGGTCTCTGATTTATAATGGTTGAAATATGCATTAGATTCCACAGAGGCAGTAAAACAATATGCGCTCAATAGAAGATCTGCTTTGACCATCAAGTTCTGGTCTTTATTCCAGCTAGCAATAAATCCTCTCTCATGTAACAAGGCAAGAGTATCCAGCTGCAGGTCCCTGTGAACCATATGGCCATAAGGGGACACCGCAGGTCCACTGCAGTGTACCACATTGTCACACTTTTCGAGTACAAGAATTCAGTAAATTATACTAAATATTCAATACTTTTTCTTTCTTCTGCTATTTTTTTTTTTTTTTTAGGTGTTTTGAGACAGGGTCTCGCTTTGTGGTTCATGCTGGCCCTGAGCTCAGCCTCAAACTCACATCACAGCAATCCTCCTGCCTCTGCCTCCCGAGTGCTGGGATTACAGGGGTGAGCCACCACGCCCGGCACTGTGGTATGTGGTACTGGTTGCTGCTGGGTGTGAGTCTCCACACCCAGTATTGTTATGTGGTTACCGGGGAATCGAACCCGGGCCCTTGCGCTTGCAAGACAGGCGCCGGAACCACTGAGCTAACTCCCCGGCCCCTTTCTTCTGCTATTTAAAAAAAAATAGCCTTTGAGTTAGATG
>PVIR01020733.1:0-30223 GCA_004026965.1 Petromus typicus | reverse complement strand
CGATTCCCCGGTAACCACATAACAATACTGGGTGTGGAGACCCACACCCAGCAGCAACCAGTACCACATACCACAGTGCCGGGCGTGGTGGCTCACGCCTGTAATCCCAGCACTCAGGAGGCAGAGGCAGGAGGATTGTGATGTGAGTTTGAGGCTGAGCTCGGGGCCAGCCTGAACCACAAAAGCGAGACCCTGTCTCCAAAAAAAAAAAAAAAAAATGCTCAAGACAATGCCTGGGCATGTGCTCAGTGAACCCCGGCTATCTTCATCATTGTCATCCTTGTTCTTATTATTCTAGGTCCTATTCTTTGGGTGGGGCTGAGATAGGTACTTGTTGGGTTTCTTCTTCTTCTTCTTTTTTTTGGTATGGAAACACTTCCTCTTTTAGCCTTCAATCCAAACTTGTCAGGAGAGTCCCTGAACACCAGGAATTGGAACTAACCAAAGAGAGCTTCTCTTGCCTGCTTGTCCCTGCATGCATGCCCCAGATTGCCAACTGAAGATGCCAAAGCCTGGCATCCTCTCTGTGACCTGTTTTCTGGGTAGACAGGGCTATGCTCTCAGAAAACTAAGAGCTATGCAAACCCCGATGGTACAAGCATGTGAAAAGTTATAGCTCCTAGTATTGTGGCCCTGGGCAGTTAGAAGGGAGATATGATGTCCAGCCCCAATGGCATGGCATGTCCAGAGCCTCACATTTGTGTGTCTTTACTCCTTCCATATCTGAATTTGTAGCTCTGCCTCTAGAAAAGAAAACTGAAGGGTGGGAGAAAAAGATTGCATGTTAGCAGGAACATTGTTTAAAACGAGTACATGATGCTCTGGGTTGATCCACTGTTTAAAGGGGCAACTAATGGCAGTTCATATTTGTGGAGTTCTTAAAACATGCCCAGCACTGTGCTGCTAGACATAGGTCATTTTAGTTTATCCTCACAAGGTACTCAAGGAAGCAAGTAGCAGGATTAGCCCATTTCGATAGGGAGGAGACCTGACTCAGGGAGGTTGAATCATACAGCTGATAAATGGCAGATGTGAGTGTGAGCCCAGTCATCAAGCAAATGTGGACAGGACCACAGGTGTAGAATGCAGGTTACAGACAATACTAAGAGCTAACCTTTCTTCTCTGGCTCCAGAAATTTGAAAAGATCCAGTGCCCTGAGCCTGCTAGTACGGAGTGTGCAGGTAGAAGTTATGGGCCATAGCATTCCTGGGCCTACCACCTGCCCTGGGGCAAAAGAGACCTTCGTGCTGCATTTAGCAGCCAGTGGTTGTTAACAGCTATGCATGACAGGAATGTTTCCATGCTCGTCCACTGATTTCGTGGCATTGCTGCCTGCGTGGCATTCCTCCCTGTGTAATTTTCCAGCTTTCATGGCCACAGGGAGACTGTAACCTATAAAAAACAGTCCCTGGCCACACCCCTAGAATTCTGACATTGCCCTCTTGTTGCACAGAGCCCAACCCAACCTCAGAAACACATAACCAAAAAGCTTTACTTAGAAATAAACAGGTGAGTAGGAGACTAGAATACTGACACATTCTCCCCATAAGGGAACCTGTGATCCCGTAGCTATTGTATAAAATCCCTCTGACTGGTTTATTCTTCTTTGGCATGGATCAGCAGAACCCCGAGGGCTAGTGCCCACATATGTTGGCTCTTCCTTATCAAAGAATGAAGACTCTTGTGTTCTTGTTTTGTAAAAATGTGCAGGTTGGCAAATGACTGAAGTAGCTTACTGAGTCTGAAACAGTTAGTCTCTTCCTCAGCCTCCAGGTTCCACCAGCAGACAGGGTTTTGTGCCTGTACCAGCCCTTATTTTCTTGATAAGGCTCCCAGCATCAATGTTCTAGCACCTGGACAGGACCAGAGCTAAGGCCAGGGTATCCTTGTCCAGAGAGGTAAGAGCTGCAGGTCCAGGCTGATGGTCTCTCATGGCTCTGGCAGTCTCCTCTCCAGCTTCTCTTCTGGTGTTTCCACTGTCTCTCATCGTGGGGTTGTGGGCCGTACCTGGACCTTTCTGCCTCTCTGCTCAGGGCAGCAGCAGTGCACGCAGCAGCAGCTGCAGGCTATCAGCAACAGCAACAGAACAGTGGCTGCAAGGTGGGAGAGTGTGGGCACCTCAGATGCTGGAAGGGAGTGGGTGTCCACCATCCTTCCACAGAACCCCCCCTGGAGGTGTGCTACAGCCTTCTGCTCAGGTCTGGTTTAGAAGTACCTGAAAGGCTGCTGGGAAACATTGACCATTGCCATGCCAACCCCAGGCACTGACCTTGTGGTCTCCTTTACTGCTTGGCTCCCTTCATCCTGTGCTGACATCTGACAGTGCTGCTGGGTCCAGTTCCCAGCATTGCCCATCATGTGGGCAGTGTCAGAGAATATGGAAAAATCCCTTAAGGGACCTTTCAAGGGACAGCTGCCTCTCCTCCTCATTTGGGTTACATCTGCCAACCTCACAGCCAGTCTCACAGTCTGACCCAGTGATATGAACCTAAGTCATGTGCGGCAGTGGCATATTGAAAGGTTCACCATCACTGGTTTAGTCTCTCCCAGAAACTACAGAGCCATGGGGTGGGTGCTGAGGAGAGTCTGAGTGACCCACTTGCCTGTGAAAAGGACGATGATGGAGAATGCCACAAGCTCCACGGGCTCAGCCTGAGACAGTCCTCGAAGCTTCATCAGCAGCCTCTCACCCACAGAGTGCATCTCCTGTACGAAATCCGCAGCCACCATGCTGTGTGTGCTCCTGCCAGAGGTCCAGCAAGCTTTGCCGAAGCAAAAAGAGCATCTAGAGTGAGAGGCAGCACCAGCAAGCCACCCTCTCTCCCACTGCAGCCCGCAGAACAGGTTTATCAGGTTCACTGCTAGTGCCCCTGGTGGTTCTGAGTAGGCAGGAAGCCTTGTGTGTTCAGTGGGAGCCTCAGCCTGCACCTAGCCAAGACTGTCCAGGACAAGGAAATGGAGGGTGAGGGTGACATTGAAAGCCTGCTGGGGGGGCACCTGCCAGCCAAAACTAAGCTTGGTGAAGGTTCCTGACCACCAGGTGGTGCACCTTTGCTGTTACCATTCTTTTGTCTCAGCCAGACAACACGGCCAGGTTGGCTGTGGTGCCTTAGCTGACCCAGTGCCCTTACTGGCCCCTGGGTCATTCAGGTGTCTTCCCAGCGGTGTCAGGCTGTGGGATTCCAGCCTAGATGCCTTCATTTGATCCTTTGACGAAGGCAGCGTCAAAGAGCAGGTTGCCTGGCTAGGGGTTGGGGGTGGATTCTGACAGGGATTAGCAGTAAGTGAAACTGATGGGAGAGAGGTGCTCCTGGCTTTGGGGAATGAAGTTGAATCTCCCAGGGCAACCCACTTTCACACTAGCCTTTTTTTTGAGACAGGGTCTCGCTTTGTAGTTCAGGCTGGCCCTGAGCTTGGCCTCAAACTCACATCACAGCAATCCTCCTGCCTCTGCCTCCCGAGTGCTGGGATTACAGGCGTGAGCCACCACACCCGGCACTGTGGTATGTGGTGCTGGTTGCTCCTGGCATGAGTCTCCACACCCAGTATTGTATGTGGTTAACCAGGATCGAACCTGGGTCCTTGTGCTTGTAAGACAGGTGCCGGAACCACTGAGCTAACTCCCTGGCCCATCAAACTAGCTATCTTATGTAACTGAGATTATAGGCCTAGGGCCCATCAAACTAGCTATCTTATGTAACTGAGATTATAGGCCTAGGGCCATTGCCTCCCCCTCCTACATTTCTTTACTCCTACATTGTTCTACCATGAGGAAGAGGAGGCAGCACCATACTGGTCCAGTTATTGCCAGAGGACCCTGTCACAGTGGGGTCAGCCTCTCCCCTATTGGCTTGGACCTGTTCCTCTGGCCTGACCAGGATTGGCCTTTCCTATTCTGACCCCAAAGAGCATCTTCCTGTCCAAGAGTGCCCAAGAGGCCTGAGGGCAAGCCCTAGGCCGAATGTGTGAGTTAGGGCCTGTTGTGTATGTTCTTTCTCCTTCCATCTCCTGTGAGCACAAGTGAGGCAGGGAAGACTGGGGAAATCTTGTACCAGCCCAGCATGAACCGGTTCACCAAGACAGTTGCTTTAATTTTGGGGGTAAGAGTAGAAGATAGGCGGTCAGACCTTCAGCTTTAATGACTGCCATCTTGTCCTTATCTCAACTTGGTGGGCAGGGCTGTGGTTTTCCTTGAGATGGCTGAGTCTGCCAAAGGTTGTCACTTCTGGTGCTGCCACCTGCATAGCAAGTTTAGAATTGCCTTGCAAGTCATCTAATGGAGCCCCGAGCCCTGTGCTGGCTGTGCCACTGTGGCCCTGCAACTTCTGCCTGAGTACCTTTGATGGTGAGGAGTTTCTGTCTGCTAAGGCCGCCCATAATACTGTGGACCCCATTCCAGATTCCAGGCTATTTCCAGTGAGTCCCACTTGTGGCCACTTAGGACCCAGCTGTCCCTGTGCTTCCTCACTGTACTGTAGGAACTTTGTGAGTGACAGCTGGTATGTACCTTTTTAAGTTCTTTACTTCTACATTATTCTGCCTTGAGGAGGAAGAGACAGTACTGTGTTGATCTAGTTTTTGCCACGGGATCCTCTGTCTCAGTAGGTCCAGAAGTTCTAGCTGTCTCTCACAGAACATTGTTTTAATCATTTCTTCACCTTTTGTGACACGGACAGGTTCCTTTATCTCTGCACTGATACATAAATGAAATGTACCTCTTTCAAGCTGCTAGGGACTGGTCATCTGGCAGTCATGGGGAGCAGTAAGTAGTCTCAGTGAGGGATCTGACTTAGGAACTCCTTGTGTGGGGGACCAGGACAGGGGCAGGAGAGGTATGGGAGCCCTGGGTCTCCCAGGCTCTGTGGGCTATTACTCCGTCCTCCTATACTGTCAGCTAGTCCCCCCAGACATCTTTTTTTTGAGACAGGGTCTCGCTTTATAGTTCAGGCTGGCCCTGAGCTCAGCCCCAAACTCATATCAGCAATCCTCCTGCCTCTGCCTCCCAAGTGATGGGATTACAGGTGTGAGCCACCATGCCTGGCACTGTGGTATGTGGTACTGATTGCTGCTAGGGTGAGTCTCCACGCCCAGTATTGTTATGTGGTTACTGGGGATTGAACCCGGGCCCTTGCGCTTGCAAGACAGGTGCCTGCAAGACAGGCGCCGGAACCACTGAGCTATATCCCCCAACCCCAGACATCTTTTGGAAGTGTCATTTCTCCTTTATTCCTAGGATGGTTCTGGTGTGTGTTCTGAAGGAAAATGAACAAGCCAGACAAGGAGAGTTGTATTTTAGTGTCAGTGGGAGTAGCAGGCAGGTGATGAATCCATGGAAAAGTAGATCACATCCTGCCAGCTGTAGGTTCCCTGAGTTAATGTCCAGCTTTTCTCATGCTTCACCTCAGAGTTAGTGCATTTCCCTAAAGATTAGTTCTCATTTTGCATAGTATGAAGAAGTACAGAATCCAAGGTAGCTACAAGTCACCTGTTCCCACCTCCTTCCTATTCCCAACTGGGCAGGTGAGACCTGAGTGACTTCTCTGTGGTCACATGGCAGGACAAGAGCCCAGGCAGAACACCTCCTGCTGCCACACTTCCTTGATGGAGGCCAGTTTAGGCTTTGAACAGCAAGATAATTCAGAGCAGCCACAGCATCCCTTCTGAGGGCACACCCCAAGCAGTGGGCTCTGTGCTGGAGCCCCATGTTTACCAGCACATCACCATCAGGCCTTTGGGATCAACACATGGTACTTATCATAGGGACAGACGTGTGCCCTGCTGGCCTGAGCAAAGGACCATCTCCTCTGGTCAGACCCAGTGAGACCCTCCCACTGGCCAGGTGGAGCAGGCTTGCATAAGGACAGTGGTCCTTCTTCTGTTCAGGGATCTCTGTGCCATCCTCATTCTAAGGTTTCAGGGGCCTCATCCTGAGAGGAATCATTTTGTATGTGGTTCATAAATGGAGGGCTGAGGATTTGGCTCAGTGGCTCTGGTGCCTGCCTCATAAATGGAGCTGCATTTCTCCTCTCCCTCTTCATATATTTAATCTGGCCTTTTCAACCTGGTTGGCATAGTGCCCAAGTTGCATAATGTAGCATGATGAAGGTACTCCTTAAAAGAGGAAGCGAGCAGCAGGGGGGTGCTTTCTTACTTGTGTACCACACCCAGAGACCTAAGGAGAGGTTGAGAGGTGAGGGGAGATGCCTGCTTATGAGTGTGCTGTGGTGTAGGGACCCAGAACCCGTGTGAGTTGGGGTTTTCAAAGTAGAGGAGGCTGTTCCTGAAGCTGAAGCTGAGCTTTCTTCATCATAGCTCCAGCTGCAGAGGCAGTGAGTGAGCAGCCTCTAGGAGTTGTGAAGTCAGAAAGCTGCAGACTTATGCCCAGTGGACCTGGCCCCATTCTGCAAGAGCTGAATCCACAGCACTGAGCTGCATTGTAGCCATGAGCCCAGAACTTCTGTAGGCAATTGACCGGGAGCTGAATTATCCAGCTGGTCTTGGCCAGCCTCCTCTCGCCCTGGCATCGGACTCCAGGGATGCCCTCTGCACTGTGCACAGAAGTGGGGCTGCTGGCTCTGGTTCTACACCAAAAAGAGCTGGAGCAGAACCCTCTTCGCCTGGCAGTTGATATTCTGTCATTTTACGCTTGTGACTGAGCAGAACAGGCCTATCGGCTTGGTGAGGGGCCGAGGGGTCTTGTTTTCCAAAAAGGAAAGAGATACATTCCAGTAGGTCCCTAGGCAGCTTCCCAGTGGGCTATTTAAAGTGAGGCCAGTGCCTGGTGCCCGATATAGCCCGGCAGCCGTCAGGTGATACCGTGGCCTGTTCCCAGCTGTGGCCAGGGAGACTGGGAGCCCTGGGATGGTCCCTCTTCCCCCCTTACCCTCCTAGGTTTGGAAGGAGAAGGCAAAGAAGCCAAGTGCTGCTAGTGATAATTCTGTATTTTCCTCATCTTTCTATTAGGTTTATCAGACTTCTAAAACCATACTTCCTGCCTGAGAAGCAGCGGGGTAGCGGGTTCTGCATCCCTCCCAACCTTGCTTGGTAGTGCCTCTGTTGGAGCCCTAGGTGGTCCTAAGAAGTTCCTGAGATGCAATAAAACAAGTGGTGGCTCCCCCTGACCCCAGGCAGAGAGCAGCCTGCATAGCCACGGGACCCTTCTGTTACCTCGGCTGCCCATGCAGCCATTCTCGGGGGGGCGTCTGCGGGGTGCTCCCTGGCTGCAGTGCAGAAAGGGAGAGCCAACAGGGCACAGGGAGGCTGGCAGAGCTAGAGGGACTGGGCAGCGTTCCTTTGTTGTCTCAGCACAGTGAGCCTGCCATAGAGTACAGGCATCCTGAGGCCAGATGGCTATGTCTGCCACTCAGTACTGAGGCTCCCGTTTCCTCCCTAGGAAACTGATAGTCTGGCTGCAGGCTCCTTGTGTGATAGTGAGCCACAGTGTGTCTATCTCGATAAACACAGTGCGTGTGATGGCTTATGACCCCCAAAGGGCATCTTGCTGTGCCCCTGTTGTCAAGGTGGGTCTCAGTTACCCCTTTCTTGTTTGAGAAGCTGCTTAAAGGAAGCACAGCTAACAGTTGTAGATTTGTGGGGCTCAGAGGCCTGACTAGCAGGGCAGAGATGTCCTGTGCAGTGTGCTGGGCATTTGGACAACTCTTTCTTTGACCTTGAGTAGAAAGTAAGTGCTTAAATCCTTGGTTCTGTTTCGCTGTCCTTGGGGCTTTGCAGGACAGGAGGAAGACTTCCTGCTGTGGTGACTGTTAGAAACTGACTCCTTGACTGTAGCCACAGAAGCCGCCATCCCCACTCTGTCCAAGTGTAGGGACTGCTGAAAGGGACCCCATCCACATGTGTGGGTGCCGGGCAGCTGCCTGCCTCTGGTACTACTGGACTCTTCTTTTACTTAGCCTCACCTGCTGCCTTTGGCACAACCCAGTTTCAGTTGAGTCTTCTCTGTCACAGGAGTTAATCTCCCAGCCACCAACCCAGGCCAATGCGTATGGCTTTAGCTGAGCCCAGAACACTTGGCATGATCCTTGGTTTCTGTTTTTCCCTGTCTTGCTAGATACGGCTCAATCTGAGATGCTTGATCTGAGATGAGGGGATGGAATTTAAGCCCCAGTGTGAGGACAGGGAGGCAGAAGGAATAGGTGGCCTCTGCTCATGAGGCTGGCCCAGGAGGGCTGGGCTGAAGAGCCACAGAACCATCTCGGTGTTGGCATCCCACTGTGGCAGCAGGAAACTGAACAGCAGGCAGATAAAGGGACTCCCTCCCAAGCTTTCCTGTCCTCACCATCTCCCCCCTCCTTCCTCTGGGCATTTGAACAACTCTCTCTTTGACCTTGAACTCGGTTTAGACCGTGTTCAGAGCTCATTGCCAGAGGGAGGTCTGAAGGCTCCTGGGCATCTGTATGAATCCTGGGCTGCTCCCTCTGCCTGGGCTGAGAACACTTGACAAGAAGGCTGAACCTGTGAAAAAAATGTCAGCTGCAGCTCCTGTCCAGGACAAGGTGGCCAGGATTGCTGCAGGTCCATCTGCATCCTGAGCAGCTGTGATCTGGCCAGGCATATCCTGTCCCGAGCCATGCAACAGAGACAGGGAGGGTTACACCTAATCCTGGGAACCACAGCAGGCATGTGGTGGCTGGACAGCCAAATCCCTCTTTTAAGCCCATTGAATAGAAAAAGCTTAACCTGACTTGCAGAGTAAGCAGGCCCTTAGCACCTCTGCTGCATAGCAAGCAGGAGGCCACTGCGCTGGGCGGAGTCCCCAAGCCCCTAGCGGTAGGGTCCCAGGGGAAGGGAGAGCTCAGGTGTGCACAAGAGGTGGCCAAGCACATCCCTGCACCACTCACCTGGAAACAGGCAGCCAAGAAGGGGTGTCCCAGTGCAGAGCCTCTGCCTTCCTGGGCCCTTGGCTACCACTTGTACCGTGTTCGTGGATGCTGCTTTCCAGGCCTGCTGCTGTTCCCCTGGGCCCCTCTGCTCAGCTCCTCAGCAACAGCTCCTGGTGCTGATAACCAGCTGCTGTCCCAGCCCCAGCTTTTCCGTTGTTAGTCGTCCTGGAGATGCTAGTGTCAAATTACCATCGCCAGGGGGAGCCAGAGGGAGCCGTCTCACACTATACCAGCCTCCCCCACCATGAGTTCCCTCTCTTATTCCTCTTCCTCTCCCCTCCCTCCAGCCTGTGGGCTGGGCTGCTCGCTAGGACTGGGCTGGGCTGCTGTTTTGGCTCTGGTTCCCTGTGGAGATGACCCCAGGGGGCTCAGCCTAAGCCTGTGGGGCAAATGGGTGGAGCAGCGCTCTCGCTGTTGGGCTTCCTGACCACCCCAGCCTGTCCTTCAGGCCACTCCCTGGCTGGTCCCTCCCTTTTACCTCTTCCTGGAAAGAAAGTAAATAGCTGCACAGCAGCCAGACCACCCAGGCAGGCTGACTTTGCAGCAACCTTCAGCTCTTTAGCCTCCAGAGATTTCTTGGGGGAATTGAAAATCCTTGGTATCCTGAGAGTGGCCTGTTTGCCTAGCGAGGGGCCTTGGTTCCTCCTAAGAGGAAGAACTCTGCAGGTCTCCTCTGCTCAGCTGGCTCCATTCTCCTGGTCTAGCCGGTCGAGCTGTCAGGAGAGGCTCCAGAGCACAGGGACTGGGCTATTTGACATTTGGCTGGTCATGCCACCCAGTAGGGGAAGAAAATGACCCCAGCCCTACGATCAATGGAACTCTTTGAATCTGAGCACAAAACCCTAGTGAGTCAGGGTTACAGGGTTGGGGAGGAGGCCAACCCTGTGGCCACACTGCTTGGATGCCAGAGCCTCCCAGAAGCCAGACAGGGGGCCACTGTGTGGAAGGGCAGGCTCCAGTGGGGGAACAGTTGTCCTTATTTATTTAGCACCAGCAGGAGTAGGGAGAAGAGCGCCTCCTGGTGGCCGCATCCCTTGTCTCCCACCACCAGTCCAGCTTCAGAACTGTGTTTTTCTTCATTTGGCTCAAGTGAGACCCACCCCCCTTCTGCTTAGGGGCAGTGTCACAGTTAACTTGTACTCTTTGACTCTGTTCTTTGAGATCACATTCACAGGCAGTGATCACATTGAGAGGAGATTTTGGTCCTAGCACTTGGTGCCAGCAGTTCCTTCCTGTCTCTGAGATCTGTGCCCCTGGTGCTCCTTCCCCCGGTCCAGCATCACCTCTTGGGCTCTCCCACTTGCGTCACATTCCTGGTGGCAGGAATGGCTGTTTGTAAGGATTCTCACAGAGCTATGACCTCTCTGTCTGCCCAGGGGTACACAGGGCCTCAGCCTGAGGCCCAGAGAAGAGGCTGTGCCTCCTGGACCAAGTGGGTGCCAGTCCCTGCCCCACCTTGAGGCTGGTCAGCCCAAGGGGAGCTGCAGCAGGACTGAGGTGGTAGAAGATGGGAGGAGCCTCCTTGGCTGAGTGTGTCCTTTCCAGTGACTAGACAGTGCTGGCTCCGCACTGCCTGCTTAATTGCTGTCTCTTGGGGGGTCTTGACACATGCAGCGCCCTCAGCCTCACATGGAGTACAGTGATTGGGATGGGGGTTTGTCAGACCTGCAGGGAAAAGGCCGTCGTGAGACAGGCAGAGCGGCATCCTGAGGCTGGAAGACGGCCTTCTCCCCGTTTCCTCCCGTTCTCACCCAGAGAAGGATGAAGGGTGGTATTGTTATGTCCTTCAGAGCACTGTCCTAGTTTACCCACAGCCTGTGGACCAGCGTTCTCCTGCCCATTTCACAGGTGAGAATGTGTAGGTTTCAGAGGTACTGTGGTAGCTGAGCCAGTATTTTCACTGGAGCCTAAACTCTTCCAAGGGTGAGCTACCAGAGGATAGAAGGAAAGCAGGGGCTCTGTATCCCGAGGAGAAGCCAGACAGAGTAGTTAGTTCACATCCTGGCTCCTCGCCCGTGTGTCAGATTACCTTGGGGATCCTGTAATCACAGGCGTCTCCTGCTGTACAGTGGGCGGATCAAATGGTGCCTGTGAGGCCCCATGAGATGCAGTCTGTGATAGATGAATATGGTGCCAGATTGTGATCCTGAGCCAGTGCCTGAGTATTAGGTAAATAAACACTGGCCTGATGTGTCCCTCGCCCCTCACCTCTGCCTTCCCTGCTCCAGGTGTCGCCATGCTGCCATCGCTAAGTATTTTGGGGATGCACCACCCGCCTGCACGAAAGGCTGTGACCACTGCCAGAACCCTGAGGCTGTGAGGAAGCAGCTGGATGCCTTGGAGTGCAGCAGCAGCTGGAGCAAGACTTGCATCAGGCCCTCCCAGGGAAATGGTTTCGACCCTGAGCTCTATGAGGGAGGCCGCAGGGGCTATGGGGGATTTAGCAGGTGAGAGGCCATGAGACCAGTTCTGTCATTGCCCTGGTGCCAAGGCTAGCCCAGAGGCGGCATAGTGCTGCATGTAAGCCACCCACTTTCCCATGGGCCATGCTGGGGCCTGGAACCTGTCCTGAGCTGTCAGGCTACCATGGACATCATCGTCCTAAGTGCATCAGTGGGAGAGGCAAAGCCTCAGCCTGGGGCTGCTCATACCCATCCTGTCCCCAGGTATGATGAATGTTCTGGCGGCAGTGGCGACGAGGGCAGAGATGAGGCTCACAAGCAAGAGTGGAGTCTCTTCTATCAGAGGCAGATGAGTCTGCGCAAGGTGAAGGGGGCAGAGGGTTTGGAAGGGGCTCAGCAGCCCATGCAGAGTCCCAGCTGGTCCCCTGCTCACACCTTCTCAGCCTCTTCCCTGGCAGTGGTGGGAGCTATCCTGCAGCAGGGCAGGATGCCTCATGGGCCCTTCACACCACCTTTCAGGGCAAAGGCTCCAAGACAGAAGAATTCATACCCCCAGGTCAGTGCAGAAATGGTTGCAGGGACTTGGAGGCCATACCCGGGGTGTGGATGATGGATGCCTCATTGGGAAGTTGGAGGACTCTAGAAAGCAGGAATTGAAGTGAAAGGACCCATTCCTCCTCTCTCCAGATGAAGACTGTCCCCTGAAAGAAGCTTCGAGCAGGAAAATCCCCAGGCTCACTGTAAAGGTAAGAAAAGAGCAGCTCCTCATCTGCTGCCAGGACTTCTCCCACCTGAGCTAGATGACTGACTTCCCATTCCCTGTAGGCCCGGGAGCACTGCTTGGGGCTTCTGGAGGAGGCTCTGAGCGGTAACTGTCAGGCCGCAGGGTCCACTGATGGGTGAGTGTCCCACAGTCTCTGGGGCTGGAGACCAAGGGCCAGCCAGGCCAGTAGAGGGGGGTTCTCCAGAGCCTTTGTTTCTGAGGAGCCTGCTAGACCTCACGCCCCCCTGTCTTGTTTGGGCCTCTCTCTAGACTCTGACCCATCCTACTCCAGGGGCACACTCCCTTCAGCCCCATCGGGACTGGCAGGGCCACACTCTGGGGCTGCCCGAGGCTACTGAAGGCCAGCGAGCCTGACCCCCAAGTGGCTCCTGTCCAAGTCCTCCCTCACTGCTGAGAGCCTCACCCCAGTATACACCAATGGGGCAGCCAGCCAGCACCCTAGAGACATCTAGTCAGACTCCCTGTGCCCATCCTCATAGTCCTGGAGAAAATCCAACTGAGGCCCACAGGAAAAGGGCTCAGGTCCCCTTATGTGTGCACATCCCTGCCCGCAGAGTGGACTTTCGCAACAGGGCTGTGGAGCTAGAATACGAGATGTTCCGAAATGCCAAGATGAACAACCTGTACAAGGCCAGTGTGCTGAAGAAGGTGGGCCTGGACAGGGCAGCATACCTCTAGGTTCAGGATATCGGCTGGGGATTTAGCTCAGTGGTTCTGGTGTCTGCCTGGCAAGCACAAGGTCCCGAGTTTTATCCCCAGTACCACATATCACAAAGCCAGGTATGGTGGCTCATGCCTGTAATCCCAGCACTAGGGAGGCAGAGGCAGGAGGATTGTTAAGAGTTTGAGGCTAGCCTGGGCTACATAGTGAGTTCAGAGCCAGCCTGAACTATAAAAATGAGACCATGGCTCAAAAAAAACTAAAAAAAGAAGAGGAAGAAGTATAGGAAGGGGAAGCCCCTCCATGCCTCAGGAATGTTTCCCAGCCTTCTGGCTCCAGGAGCCATTTACAAGTTCTCATCACCCTCCGGAGGGCTGGAACTTGTCCAGTGTCCAATTCCTTCTTATGCCCCAGGGGACAGGACTTAGATTAAGGTTATGAGGAGGAGCTCAAAGGTGCCCTGGCCTCCCTCTCTGTCCCTGCCCAGGTGGCTGAGATCCACAGAGCCTCCAAGGATAGGCAGTTGTATGAGATGGGAGGTGGCACCAAGAGTGGCAGTGCCCAGGAGGAGCCCCCAGAGCCCAATGAGTATGACATCCCACCTGCCTCCCATGTGTACTCGGTAAGTGGGGCTCTGGTGTCTACTGCAGACCTGAGTCTGGAAAAGGCTCCACTTCTCTTTTGGCCCAACGTCGGGCACGGCCTCTTGATCTCTGGCATCACAGCGTTGGTCCCAGTGTGCCAGCTAAGGCCCTGGGCCCTCTCTGCCCTGCCAGCTGTGCCTTCTCAGCTCCAGTCTCTTCTCTTACGAACTTGACCCCCAGGTGGCTCCTGTTCAAGTCCTCCATCCCTGCTGAGAGCCCCACCCAGCATACCGCTTGGGCAGCTGGCCGGCACTTCGAGGGGACTGGCCTGAACCTTCCCTCTTTCTCCTCACAGCTCAAAGCCAAGAGGGTGGGAGCTGGCTTCCCCAAAGGCCCCTCCCCATTCCAGAAAGCCACTGAACTGATGGGAAAGTCTCAGACACAGCAGCAAGGCGCTCAGCTTATACAAGGAGGTGAGCAGGAGCCCTCCAGCCAGCCCTGTGTTCTCCAGGATGAAGACAGAAGTGAGTCCCTCCCTGGGCCAAGTGGAGAGACCCTACCCGAGAAGAAGGCAAAAGCCTTCTGTGGGGACAAGTCTGTGGCCAAGGCCCGGGCCAACAAGAAACAGCAGCTCCTGGCCGCAGCAGCTCACAAGGATTCCCAGAGCATCGCCCGCTTCTTCTGCCAAAAGGCAGAAAATCCACCTGTACCTGCTTCGGCCTCAAGGACAGAAGGTGCTGGTCTATTCTGTGAGGAGGTGCTAGGACCTCTCACAGCTTCAGAGAAGGGCACAGAAGAGGAAGATGGAGCCCAGGGACACGTGACTGCCCTTCACACAGAGGAGCATTCTGGGGAGCGGCCAGGGTAAGGGCAGAGATTGTCATGGAATCCCACGTAGTGTGAAGCCTGTGTCCAGAGTCCACGTGGCAGTGTGTGCTTTGCTAGTGGGCCTCAGTGGTTCTGCTGGCTGCCTAGGCTGAGGGAGCAGCTGGGCCTGGAGCTCTGATGCTTCTCTTTCTTCTGGCCAGTACCTGCCCACTCAGAGACCAGGGGATCCCAGAAGCATTGGCCACCCCTGCAACAGAGATACAGATGGGCAAGCGGCCAAGACATCAGCAGGTACCTCTTCGGAGAAGGAGATCATGGGGGAAGGGAGATGGCCTGTGGATGAGCCTAGGTGCTGCTCCTCCGTGGTTGGATTCAGATGGAAATCATCACATCTTTCCACACCCTGGGAGCAGATGGGACGAGCTGGAGGGAACCGCTGCTAAGGCATAGTCTCCTAGAGGGGGGAGGGCTTGGGCTGTGGAAAGGAAGGACCAGCTTCTCTCTCTTTTGTGGCCCTGTCTAGGAGAACTCAGAGATCCCAGCTCAAAAGAGGCCTCGAACCTTAGTGGAGGGCAAGGACAGCGCCTCAGCCAGTGATCAAGGCACCTTGAATGCCATAGCCCAGCACCCCTGCCAGCTCTTGGCTCCTGGCATCTCCCTGAAGGAGGCTGCAGATGTTGTGGTCAGGTACCTGACTCCGTTCTACAAGGAGGGAAAGTTTGCATCCAAGGTAGGGTGACTAGGTGGGCTCTGCGTCCTCAGGGCACTTGGGTGCAGTGGGGGGAGGTGGGGATCATGCATGCCAGAACAAAGCAGGGCAGAGCAGGTGAAGTCTAAGACTAAGTTTAACTCCTGCTCTCCTGGGTCTGCCCTGTCCGTGGTCATGGCTGTGGGGGTCTCCTGCTGTCTGCTGTGTGCTCTCTCCTCCCTCTGCCTTCTAGGAACTGTTTAAAGGCTTCGCCCGCCACCTTTCACACTTGCTGACTCAGAAGACCTCACCTGGAAGGAGTGGTGAGTGCCGCCATGGCCAGGGGGAGGCAGTAGGGATCTGCAGGGAGGACACTGGCCCTCACCTCTTTGTGTCTGCCTGTCCTGAATCCACAGTGAGGGAAGAAGCGCAGAGCCTCATCAAGCAATTTTTCCATGGCTGTGTGAAGTGCGAGAGTGAAGCTGACTGGCACAACTTGTGTGGGCTGCAGGGATGAGGCGCTGCTGGCCTCACAGAGCTAGCAACCTCTCCAGACTCATAAGCCAGCCTAGGCCTTGCTCAGAAGTAGGGAGCTTGCTGGCCTTCTGGTGCCAGGGGCACCATCTTTCTCAGGGTCCTTCCCTGCCAACCATAGCTCACTTGGAGCTTCCAGATGCCTCCCACATCAGGGCAGGGGTCAAGGGTCAGACCACTTTCCTGTTTGCCAAGCCCATAGCTCTTCCTTGGAAACTTTTTGTCTCTCCCAGCCCTCGTGTCTGGGTTTTGTGGGTCAGATCTTAGGTTAGAGGGTGGCAGCTAGTGTGGCTGCTATGAAGGGGAGGGCAGGAGTGGCCCTCCATCTCCTACTCAGCAAATTCCTAGCCAGGCAAGGGGGCTCGCCTGTTTCAAAACATGGGCCTGCTCGCAGCCTCTGCACCTGAGACACCAGTCTTGCCTCAGGTGCAGAGCTGGAGAGAAGAGGGGCAGCAGCCAGGCCTATGCCCAGCTCAGCTGCTGGTCAGGAAGGCCAGGCCTAACTCGTGTACAAGAGGAATAAAGTGTTGTTTTGCCCAGTTGTACACACATGCACACACAGCCCTTTTTTCTTCGAGTTTTATTTCCTCAGCAGCTTCTGCCAGGCCTGACCACATGCTGACATTGAGCATGGGTGGGAACTCGAGACAGGTGGGCATCTCCCCCAGGCTAGCCAACATAGATGTCCAAGCCAGGTTCCTGCAGCCCCCTACATGGCCCTGGCTCACACAGAGGGAATGTGGCTACTTTTTTTCCCATTTGAAGTCACTGTGGCACTCCCTGCCCCATAGCCTCCAGTTGGGCCAGCTGGGCTGTCCTGGGTAGGTACCAGAGCAGAATCAGGTGAGGTCCAAGCCAAAACCACATGCTGGCACCCAAGGCAGAGGCCCCAGGTGGCACCTGGGCTAAGGAGAGCTCGCCTAGCTCTCAACTGGGGTGGGCCACTGAGTGGAAGACACACTGCCATCCAGCAGGAAGGTGATGGTATGGTGTAGTTCCTGCGCCTGCTTGGAGAGAGGCTTGTCAGGACTGAGCTCCCCTGTCAGTCCCCACCACTGCCCTGCTTACTGCTCCAAGCCTGGGATCCTGCTTTGTGCCAGGGCTGAGTGGAGGCACTCACACTCCTACCTGGGGGCATTAGAAGCCCTGCCCATTCACCTGTGGCAGCTCCAACCAGATGGTGTGGGGACTGTCGGCTGAGCCATAGTTGAGTTCTAGTCCAGGGGGCCCTTTGTCCTCCAGTGGGCTCAGCAGGTGGACCCGCTGCAGGTCATTTAGGGCTATGGAGCAGCATGTTTTCTAGGGGCAGCAGAGACAGCAGAGCTTGGTGCTTCTAGGTGGGGGTCAATGTACGGTACAAGAGGAGTGACCTGAGGGTTCCCAGGACTGCAGCATTGAGTTAGGAACTTGGCCTACCTGGGAAATGGGGTCCACTAGGACAAGGTGCTGGCGATTGAGCCCCAAGAGTGTAGGTCCAGGAAGCACCAACTTGCTGACTCGCGGCACCACATACACAGTATAGCCGAAGAGGGGCAGCTGGCGCGTGGCCTCTGGGGATAGAGATGACCAGAAAGACTTCTGACTGCAAGGGTCCTGGAACCTGTGCTACTTGGCTTCTAGGGCAAGTGAGGAACAGGCAGGCCTAGAAGCCACTCTGCCTCTCCACCTTTGGCTCTTCCTTCCTGGGCCTGCAGCCTCTTTTTCCCAGACCCACCAATGAAGCCGATCTGTGCTTCCTGAGAGCTGTTTCCTTGCAGCCGCCTCAGCTCCTGGCCCATCAGACTCTTTATGGTGACCATGTTCACCTGCCAGTGCAGTGTCTTCGGGATGTAACCCAGCAGGTCTTGCCTAAGGTACACAGCCCAGCTTAGGCCCACAACCATGGACCAGCTTGTCCAAGGCTGGGCATGGGGTGTCAGGTGATTGAACGGGTGCCCACTATGGACAGACAAGGCACAGCATATGAACGAGGTGAGCCCCTGCCCTGAGGAGCTGGGAATGGGTGAAGAGGAGATGTGTCCGCTGCTCCAGGCCTGTGTGATCAGGGCCAGGGTTAAATGGAGTGGCCTTGACCTTGGAGGAGGGAAGGGTGGTGTCAGGTAGGAAGAGCCAGGACAGGCAGAATGGGGGCCTCGCTCACATACTCTGAGGGGGTGCTCCTGCTGGCCCCGGCAAGATGCTGGAGGGCAGCCAGCTGGGCAAGCAGAGCATCTGCCTGGGCACGGGCCATCAGCTTCCCCTGTAGGTAGTCCCGCAGCACCTGAGGAGAGAGGGCGGTGAGGGGCAGCTGTGCCCCAAAGCCCCCAGTGGTGTGGTCTCTACCTGTTGGGACTCAGAGCCTGTTCCTGCCACCAGCCCTTTCAGCTGCCACAGACCATGTCTTTGAAAGGGATTGAGGTGGCCTGGCAGGACCTCTACCTTGAAGTAGCAGGGACACTGCACGGCAACCCAGGAGCAGGGCTGACCTGGCCGTAGTGGGTGCCGATGTAGACCGGGTGATCGAAGTGCAGCGGGGTCTCCCAGCTGAGCCGCCGGCCGTGCAGGCTCGCGTCCTGGCCCACTACCACACTGTTGAGGTACTCGTGGGGCCACAGGGGCCGAACCAGCTGACCTGCATGAGGGGCCCAGGCCAGCACTGCACATAGCCTGCTTTGCCACCCAGCAGACACAGCTGCCTGGTAGACATGAAACAGCTTGGGCTCCCTCCCTCCCTCTTCCTGCACTTACCTTCCCCTTTGATGAAGAAGAGGGCGAATTCCTGTACTTCCTGGGGGTCTGTGATGCCCATCTGCCCACACATCTCCTCCAGCACTTCTCCTACCACCTGGACATGTAGACGGGGCGTGATGACGGGAAGGAGGCTGAAAAGCCTAGAGCTGAGATGCACGGCCTCTTTGCTCGGCTCCCCCTCACCGTGAAGTTCTGTATGTTCGTCCTGTAGTCCACTCCCCCAGGCAGGTGAATCACAAGCAGGCGGATTGCTTGCCCTTTCTGGCAAGGTATGTTGTAGGATCAGTCACCAGCAGTCAGGTCACAGCTGCTGTGGGCACCCCCGACCCCCTGGGGAGCCCCAGGAACCCCCATCTGTCCAAACCCATACCAGAAAAGCCTGCATCTCCCCTGGCTGGGGCAGTTGCTGGCGCCCCCCATATTTGACTGTGCGCTGGAGGTGCTGCTGGCTTCTCCGGGCCAGCTCTGTAGAGAAGCCAAGAAGAGAGCGTCACAAGCCTGTCCTTACCTCTCTCCAGCCAGCAAGTTCCAAGCCCAGGAATACCCATCTCCCTCCTCCTCCATAGTACCTTGGCTGGGACCTGAGTCCTGTAGGAACTTGGTCACATAGGGCATCAGTGTGGTGGATGGAGGGAAGAAGCCTGTGAAGAGGCTAAGGAGGCTCCACCCCTGGGCGCAGTGCTCCCTGTGGGGCAGAGAGCCTGAGCTCGGGCTGGCCAGACCTCTGCCACGCTGGACCCAGAGGCCCCCACCCCATCCCCACTCACGGCTGGGGGTGTCCTGTGACCTGCTTGATGACTTGGCAGTACATCTCATCCCTGAGGTCCTCCTCCTGGCACAGCTGTGAGGACAGGAAGGGCAGGTGGGCAGGGCAAGGGTCAGGGGTGGAGCTGAGGGGCAGCATGGGTCTGAAGTCTGGGAGAAGTCCTTCATGGCAGTGGGCTAGGGCTGAGAAGGTGACAGCCCAGTGGCCACGGAGTGGTCTGTTGGCAGCTGGAGCTGACAGCCAGCCACTTACCTTGTTTTTTCTTATGAAGTGCTGGGAATGGAGCTCAGGGCCTCACATGTGCTTGGCACATGCTCCGCCACTGAGTCTTGCCTGGGCTCAGACCACTGTTTTTATTGGGGGGAGGGTCAAACTCAGGGCCTTTGCACTGAGTGACATCCCCAGCCCTTGTTTTATTTTTAATTTTGAGACAATCTCACCAAGTTGCTCATTTGCTTCATACTAGATTCAAATTCAGAATCTTCCTGCTTCAGCCTCCCAGAGGCTGAAGATCCCACAGAGTGCTGGGATCACTACAGCTGGCACCACTGTCTAAGTCACTTGCTTCACCCACTTCTGGTCTCTTGGTCATCTTTGCTGGCTCCACAGTTCCTCTTGGCCTCCAGATACTGCAGTACCCTGTGCCTCTCCCTGACTCTCCAGTATCTCAGCTGTTCCCATTGAGGACTCTGTGCCTGCCTGCAGCCCAGATCTTTCTGAACCTCAGCCTTCTCCTCTCAGGATGTGTGACAACAGACCTCACATATCCAGAACAGACTCCACCACTAGGCCAGACCTAGTGTCTTCCCAATGACAGTCACATTTCTGGCCGTTCACACCTACAGCCAGTCCTTTGGGGTCTGATTTGAATCTCCCCTTGGCTGGTGCCTTGGGTCAGGCCAGTACCCTCTCTCACCAGGAGACATTGCAGTAATTTGTTTGTCTTTATTATTATTATTAGCAACAGGATCTCACTATATGGCCAAGGCTGGCCTTGAACTCACAGCAGTCTCCTGCCTCAGCCTCTTGAGCGCTGGATTGCAGGGCTTTGCATTTGCCATTAAATCCCCTTGAATCTCAAATAACAGCCAGAGTGACCCTGGGAGATACAGACCAGGTCTTTGTTCACAACCTCTCTTTGATACTGAAAAGTCAAAGTTTTTAGATTCGGTCCACAAGGCCTGCGGTGAGCTGGACCCTTGTCCTCCCAGCTGGCCTTGCTGGTGCCGAAGCTCCCTCTCCTATGGTCCGCTTGGCCCTTCCCCTGTCCAGGGTCCCCTCCCCACCTACACATGGCTCACTGCTTTCAGATCTGTCTGCCTTCTCCAGGCGGCGTCTCTTCCTCTGCCTTAGTGTTCTCCCCAAAGCCCTTTACTCTCACACGCCTTGTTTCTAGTCTCCTGTGACACTGTCATGTGGCAGAGATTTAGCCCGCTGGCTTCACAGCCACCGCCCCAGCATGGAGTAGGTGCTCAGTACAGACCCAGGGATGACTCAAAGGAGGAGTAACTGCCCAGCGTGGTGGTGCAGAACCTGTATCCCTGCACTGGGGAGGCTGAGGCAGAAGGTTACTTGAGTTCCAGACCAGCATTAACTACAAAGTGAGACTGTTTCAAAAGCGAAAACTATGAGCGCTGGGGATTTAGCTCAGTGGTTCCTGCGCCTGTCTTGCAAGCACAAGGACCCGGGTTTTGATTGCCGGTAACCACATACCATACTGGGTGTGGAGATTCACGCCCAGCAGCAATCAGCACCACATACCACAATGCCAGGTGTGGTGGCTCACACCTGTAATCCCAGCACGCGGGAGGTAGAGGCAGGAGGGTTGTGGGGATGTGAGTTTGAGGCTGAGCTCAGGGCCAGCCTGAACCACAAAGCAAGACCCTGTCTCCAAAAAAAAATAAAAATAAAAAAATAAAAAGGCAAAAACTATCAACAAAACAATAAGCAAAGGAGCAAAGGAAAGGGATTCCATGCAGGCCCTGGCAGGAGAGGAGGAAGTGGCAACCTGCCCTTGCTTACCTTCAGCAGCTCGTACAGCAGATGCATCTTGTCCTTGCCGCGGGGCTTAGACTGGTCCCCCATAAACTGCATTAGAGCTGCGAGTGGGATAAAGAGTGTGGTGAGCTGGGCTGGGGCCTGGCCTGCCACACACTCTTCACCTGTTGTCTGGTGTCTTACTCTCCAAATGCATGTGCACAGATGAGGCAGCCGATTCCAGCTTTCTCGAGGAAATAGGAATGTTCTTTAGATGCCGAGTCCACGCACATAGTGTCCACTACACCCATCCATTGTCTCCCAGCCCAGTCCCCACCAGCTCAGCCCATGGGTGGGAACACAGGAAGGGCACCCAGGAACCACCAGCAAGCTTCCCTGAGTGGTTGGCTGGGACAGAGCCAGAACTCAAGGAGAGAAGGGGACCAGGCCTGGGGGCAAGGCTCTCCCATGAGGGACCTAGGACGCCTGTGCCACTCACCCTCAAAGCCCGCCACAGCCTGCCTGCTCCTCTTCTCGTCACTGAGGTGGAGGAGAGACTCCTGAATGGGAGCCTGTGGCCAAGAAACTTGGCTGTGAGTCTGGGGTCTCCAGAGTCAGAGGGCGGATCCATGGGCCAGACTTCTCCCCACCAGCCCCTTACCTTGCTGCACTGCACTAGGCCGGCCATGGCCTTCACCCTGGCACCTCCCCCTGTCAGGGCCAGCCTGTGGGGTCAGAGGGGACAGTTCTGCTTGCTCAGGCCTCCTGCCTTGTTCCAGGCTATGGAGTGGGTGGTGACCACACAGAACTGGTGGCTCTGGGAACGGGGCTTGTATGGGGAAGGCTGAGGATAGACAGGTGCTGGGGTTGGCCCAGGGGACTCACAAGCTAAGGGGCTTCCGGAAGTAACGCATTGCGAATTCCTGCATGGTGTAGTTGTGGGAACCAGTGGATGGAGAGGTGCAGACCGTGGAGGCGTACAGGCTGGTGGCTTCTGAGTTATCGCTGTAAGCCTGGCTCTGGGGGTAGGCGGGGCTCTGGGAGCACAGGGAATCTGGTGCCACCCAAGTGCCCACAGCCTGTCCTCAAGCCCTCCCTTCCCCCTTTCCCGGCACCATCCCCACCACTGCCAGAGGAATAAGACCAGCAGTCAGGAAAGTCAAGACTGTTTATTGGTGGCACTGAACTAATTATGCTGTGGGAATGGAGGGGTGGAGGGCCCAGTCCCTCTCCACAGAGGCTCACAGCATGGCTGGTGAGATAAGACAAGAAACTCAGAGCAGGCAGGGAGGGCAGCAGCACCAGGCACTACCCGCCAGGCCACAGGAGGCCAGGAGGTGGGAAGTCTCAGGACATCCTCTCTTCAATTTCTAGTCATGTCTGGCCTCTGCCTCCCCTGTCTTCCTCACCTCCAAGGCCCTGTCCCACTGAGCTGGCCCTGGCTCTGCAAGCTGTGGCTGGCTCTTGCGCTGCCCACTGTTCTTCTGCTCTGATGAGAAGGAGTAATCGGGAGCGGCAGCCGGCTGCACCAGGTCAGCAGGAAAGAGTCCGGATCGGCCCCCAGCAGAGCCAAACTGCCAGCCTGGAAGGCATCCCAACACCGGGCTCACCCACCTGGCCCCTCTGGCCTCAGCAGGCCATCTGCCCTTTCAGCTGCCCCAGGCATACCTGGCTCTAAGGCTGCCCCTGGCAACAGCTTGATGAATTCCCCACGACGGAAGCTGAGGAGGCTGTGGTCGTCAGTGATGTAGCTGCGCAGGGCAATGACATGGCCAGAGTCCTGCAGGAAGGAGGGTGAGCAACTACCTCCCAAGCTTGGCCGTCCCTTCTCAGAGCTCCAGGGACCTTGCCTAAACTCCCAGGGCCACCCAGGGGAGCCACACGGAGAGCGGTGGCTCGGAGAGGTTGCCCACTGTGCCCCCAAACCTCACCCACCCGCACTTGCCTTCCTGAGCTCACTCAGGAACTGTTCCACCATGGCCTTGATGGCCTGCGCCTGGGCCGTGTATAGCACCAGCTGCTCACTCCTCAGCGAGAGCTCCAGGGCAGAGTCACCCCGGCACTCCACTCCCAGCACCTCGGCAAAGCTGTGCACAGGGTGGGGCATGAGCCAGGGGCCACCCTGCCACCCTGCCCCATCCCCATCTCGGGCCAGCCCACCTGTAGGAGCAGAGTGTCTTCAACTGGTCCAGGTGGAGGCTGGGGCCTTGGGTAACACTAAGCAGTCTTAGCCCCCGGTGACACACACCCAGTAGCTGTATGTCACTACCACTCTCGCCCTGCCAGGAAGTTGAGTGGGTCAGGGCCAGGCTCCAGGGTCCCGGCACCACCACCGTGCCAGAAGCTGCTGAGGGCCAGCGGCTGTCTTGTTTTTGCTGCCCTGGATCTCATCTTACTTGTGGCCAGCCCAGCCCTGTGCGCTGGGGCCTAGATCCAAGGCTCAACACCCCGTGCCCTTCCCCTGCACCACTGACCGAAACAGGAAAGATGCGGGAAAAATAATTGGCCCAGTTGTTCCGAGCGGCTACCACGATCCGCTTCTTGATGCTATCTTCAGTGGTGGCGAGGGAGTCCAGGCCCACCCCAAAGTCTCCTGCGGTCGAAAGGGGCCCGGCTGTCCTTAGGCAGCCCTTGCTCTGCTCATAGAAGGCTCCCACGGCCACTTGGGCAGGCCCGGTTCCCCAACTCCCCGACTCCAGGGCCCTTGGAACCCTACCCAGCAGGTCTTTCATTTTGTGTCGCTCATCCTGGGAGATCCGGATGCAGGACTCAGCAAAGGTGTCCCGCAGGATCTGGGGGATAGAGCCAGGTGGTCACTGCCAGGTCCTGAGGCCAGAGACCAGCCCAGAGCCGCATAGAGGAGAGGCTGGAGGGCCCAGCAGAGGACACAATGCCTGATAGTGCTCCCAGGGAAGGGGACAGAGCCCAGGCTAGAGAATCCCACAGCAGCACGGAGAGGAAGCCCAATCCGGCCCACCATGGCCGCCGGCCCCCCATGGCCCCCTGCCCCTTCTGCACGCCGCCTGTACGCCTGTACTCCTTCCCTTCTCCCCACTACTGTTGGCTCAGCTGAGATAAGCTGCCCTGAAGAAGCAGGATGTGGTGGGGAGGCTGGGGGCCTTTGTGGAATTTGGAGGGACAGAGTCCTGGGAGCATCCAGAGGTGGCGGAGTACCATTTTGAAGTCCCTACTGTCTAGGCTGTATATTGTGTGCACTCTGTCAAGTAAGGTTAATCATGGCCCCCACTTCCCAGGGGCGAAGAGGCAGGGTTTGGCACAGAGAACCCTGGAAGTGCTGGCTCCTATCATGCCCTCATGCCCCGGCCCCCGCAGGTACAGATGTGGCAGGCTGGCAGGTGGGCCAGGCTCTGACCTGTTCACAGAGAAGCCGGAGGCAGTAGGGATGACTGAAATTCTCCCGGGGGTAGAACACCTGGAGGAGGCAAGGGAAAGCAGAGGCTGCCAGGGGCTGTCTTACCAGCTCAACCCCTCCCCTTCCAGACCCACAAATGAACCTTAGAGAGATGCGTCATAGCAAGGGATCCTGGGGTCCCTATAGCCTGCCACCTCCCTGCCTGCCCAAAGAGGCATAGCCCCACCCTCATGCCCACCTCCTTTCGCAGGAACAGCTTCCAGGGTACATTGGTGTAGGAGAAGCACACACTGCCAGAAGGCAGGAGAAGCTGGGTGGAGACCCCCTGGTCCTTCATGGGTTCCAACAGAGCTGGCAGGGGAAGGGGACAGAGCCCAGGATAGAGAATCCCACAGCAGGAAGCGTGGGCCCAGATGGGGAAGACCCGGTCCTTGTCTGGTTTTCTCAGCCCTCAACATCATCTGTTTCCATTTCTGGCCCTGAACTTTTCCTGGTGCCCCAACCCCAAAGGTCGGGTCACTAAATTCCCGACGGAGTTGTCAGATCTGCTTCAAAGGCAGCACCCAATTTGTGACAGTCCCTCAGTGCTAGGCAGGCTACAGGGTGCCCAGGCCCTACCCTGGGCAGGGACGTGGAAGCTGGGCCTCAGGGATCCAAAGTCCAGAGGTGCAAGGCATGTACAGATGACCGGGCCAGGAGCCCCAAGAGACTATGGGAGTCCTCCCCCCACCCTAGCAGAGCCCACTGTGCAGGAGACATGGGGTTCCTCACCACGAGCTTCCGCTGAAGGGGTCCAGGGTTCTTCGGGCGGAGGCAGCGGGGGTGCTGGTGGGGGCGGGGGTGCCTGAGTAGTGGGGGGGGTTGGGCCAAACAGGTCCCGGAGGGGCACCTGCTTTTCTCTGATGGACAGCGAGGGCTTAAATTGAGGCCGGGACTTGGGTCGAGGAGCCACAGCTGGTGGAGGGCCCTTCCCCAGGCTGGGAGCCAGAGTCTGGGGGACACAGAAGACATGAGGATGAGTCCAAGGTGACCCCCAAAGCCCTGGACTTAGAGCCTATCCCATGGAGAGGACAGAGAGAGGCTCACCGAGGGAGGTGAGTGGGCACTGTTGATCCCCAGCTTGGCCAGAGCCTCGTCCTTAGGGTCATTTTTCTTGAGGAAACTTTTGTGAGGCCTTGTGAGAAAAAGGAGGTGTCATTAGGTCCACAGGCGATTCTGTAGGGAGTAAAGGCCCTGGTCACCTCTCTGGGCCTCACCGGATGGGCTGCACAGGCTCAGGTATGGGCGCCGGGCGGCTCTGGTACATCCGGATGATGTTGCGAATTTCCCTGCTGGGCTCCGACCGCGGGGAGGTGGAGTCTGAGCTGCTCACTGCCGGCCTCCTGCCTGGGCCCACCCTGGCCTCAGCAGCTGCCTCAGCCTCAGCCTCTTTTGCAGGTTTGGTTACATTTTGTTTCAATGGCTTCTTCACAACAGGGGGAGGAGGAGGGGCTGGCGCTGAGGGAAGAGCACAGCTGGATGAGTAAACACTGTGTAGAGTTCGAGAGCCCTGGACCCTCCCGCCAGCCCCACCTTCACTGGTTTCCTCCTCTTCCTCCTCCATCTCTTTCCCCTGCGGGATCTGGATCTTGGCTGGAGGCTTCACCTTCTTCACCGTCATCTCCTGCTGCCCTGCGAATGCCCCACATGGTCCTCTGTCACTCACATTTGCCTGGCAGATCCGCTGGCTGGCCTGTCTGGGGCCCAACCTTCCCGGGCCAGGCCACCCCTCACCCTCACCCATCTTCTGGAAGTAGTCCCTTTTCTGCTGGAAGCTCTTGGGGTGCCAGTTCCCGTCTTTAGCCTTCTCTGAGGTCTCCTGGAAGAAGGGAGACTGAGAGCCGCTCAGCCCGCCAAGTCACCACTCCCAGCGCCCCTCTCCCACCCCCACCCCAGACATCCCTGCTCGGGTCTCATTCCTGTAGTCTTTGCATCTACTGCCCTCACCCCAAGTCCCACCATCCGGGGAGCCTCAGCTTGTGCTGATTCAGGCTCTGGCTCCTGCTGGGGGACAGGGGACTTCTTGGGCTTGAGAGTGATAGTTGGGGAGGCAGCAGGTGGCGCTGGGGAGGCAGCTGCAGAGGCCAGAGCTTGGCGCTGGTGTTGAGTCTGCTGCTCCAGAGACAGGCTCATGGCCTGGCTGGTCATCTGCTGGGCCTAAGGGGAATGCACAGTGGGCCAGGTTAGAGCCCTGGCTGCCCTTGCCACACTCCTGCCCTACCCTACCCCAGAGGTACCCAGAGCCACATCACCCTCACCAGGAGTAGCGCCTGTTGGTTGATGAAGTTCTGCTGCTGGACCGCCAGCTCCCTCGTGTCCAGGCTGGGAACCATTGGCTGTGGCTGTGGTGGCACCATCATGGCTGTGAGGGCAGCAGGTGGGTCAGAGCAGATGAGCACCGTGGCCATACGTAGGCCCTCAGTGCCCCGGGCCCATGGATCCTGGTGAGGTTTCCTTCTAGTCTTGGGGCTGGCAGCTGCTCTCCCAAGAAGAGGCCCCACTGACCTCAGTTCAGCCTACCTGGCATGGCAGGGACTGTGCCCAACGCTGGCATCATGGGTATGGGTGCAGGGATCATGGCTGGCTGGTATCCAGGCATCTGCATCATCCCTGGATACACTAAGGGGACAGGTGAGTCCCTACCCAGGTCCCCGAACCACCTCTAGCCCCAGCAAAGGCAGGAGAACTGGCCACTGGGTGCTAGCTGGAGTACCCATCCCATCCCAGCTGCCTGAGGGGCCTTGGAGCACACCCACCTCTGCTGCTGGGCCTGGGGGCCCGTGGACCAGAATCAGCCCCACACTCACCCACTGGGTATCCCTGCTGACTTGGGCCAATGGAGCCCCCTCCCTTCATGCGCCTGCTCAGTGCCTGGCCTTGTTCCAGGTCCTATAAGGACACAGTCAACACTGTCAGAGCTAGAGCCTAGGAAAATCAGAGAGGAGGGCAGAGTCCTAGGGACAGGGGTAAGCTAGGGGGGTATGGGGAGCACTTACACTGAAGCCCGGGACAAGAACCGGCTCAAAGAGGTGGTCCAGGAAGCCATCCAGGCTCCCTGATGCCCGGGCCTCCCCTGTGGGTCAGGGACAGGTTTGTACATCCACCTGGAAGTGGGCTGCCTCTCCACCCTTCCTAGCACTCTGCCAGCCTCAGTGTACCTTACCTGTGTGGCCTCTGCTGGGCAGTGTTGGGGCTGGACCTGGAGGAAGGCCTGGGGGCAGAGAGGGGGCCTGCACACTAGGGGCAGGCGGGATGTCCTTGGTTCTGGAGGAGAGAGTAAATCTGGCTAAGGGGGCTGCTGAGTCTGCAGGTGGAGCCAGATAGGGATGCGAGGCAGAGACTGCCCTGGGGATGAGGTGGGACAAGGCCTGGGGTGGCAGCACATATATACCACAAGGTGGTTATAAGGGTGACCACTGTGGCAGGGACAAGCGGGGACAGGGATTCTGGGTGGCACCTACAAGCCAAGGGGGGTGATGGGGTAGCTCCGTGGAACAGTTGGGTCCCCCAGATCTTCTGTCTGTCCAATCAGGTCCAGCACAAAGTCACAGCCAGCCAAGTCTTGCCATGCATCGCCGGAGTGCAGTGACACAGACCAGCCACGGGGGGGAACCTCTAAGCCTCTGGATGGGACAAGAAGGTGCAGTAGGAGGGTGGTCAGAGAGGCAGGGGACCATCCTGTCCACACAAGGGGTAGATGGCAGACAGCGAGCCAAGGGGAGGGACTAGGCAAGGGAGCCCTAAAGGCCCTGCAGCCCTTAGTCCAGTCTGTGAGACACTATGGCCCCTCAGCCAACACCTCACAACCCACCCAGCTATCCTGCAGCGGCACTGCTGTCCTCTCCTGACCTCCAAGTTAAAATATGGACTGGGGTGTGTCATTCGGCCCCTTATTTACACTGCTTTTTGCTCTCCATTTGGAAGTTACAGTCTAACCCCGCCTACTTACCCCCAAATCCCTGCCCCCACCCTTGGAGAGCTACCGCTGTCCTTGGACTCCAGGAGGTGTGTGGTAGGACAGTAGGCAAGGAGGACAAGGGTGGGGACACGGTCAGCTCTGGCCGTACTGACTCATCCCAGACTTCCCATACCTGCTCTGGAGGATCCACCCAGAGAGCTGCTCCCCTGTGGTCCAGGACTCCACCTCTGCTGAATAGCACTCCTCTGCAGGAGAGGGGGTGGGCAGGGTGAGGGAGAGCAGGGCACACCTGGAGCAAGGGGTGGCTGTCCCTGGGCATCTCGGAAACAGGACAGAAAGGAAAACAGAGTCACAGAATGGGGAAGCAGGAAGGCAGAGGCAGGGAGAGTCAGGGCAGGGCTGGCTCTACTGTGGGCCCGGAGGCTTTGCAGGGAGGTGGGCATCACCGTTGAAGGTGAAAACGTCTAGTGCCATGCGGCCCCGCCGCCATCCGGCCTTCCACTCGAGCTGGGTGGGGGGATGTGCCCGGGAAAACCCTGGGGCCAGTGGGGTCTGCTCCAGGGCCCCCAGCATCTTCTGCTGGCATAGTGCTGCCATGCCCTGGGGGGCTTGGTCAGACACGAACCTGTGGGGACAGCAGAGAGCTGCTGTGAGGGGGGTAGTACTCCAACCCCACCCACCAGGCTCCTTCCTGCTGGGGCCATTACTTGAGCAGTGGCTTCTGCAGAGTGGGTGTTGGAGGGAAGGCACCAAGCAGGACGGCCATGAGGGCCCAGCCGCGCTGGCTTTGCTGCTCATCCAGGTTGTGCCAGAGCTGGGCCACAAGCTGGCTGAAGAGCTCATCCCGCAACCCTGGCTGGCGCTGCCCCTGCCGCACCAGGTAAGTGCCCATGGTCTTCTCCTGCCAGGACTGCAAGGATCCGTCTCCCAGAAGTCGCAGCATCTGTGACACAAAACCAGCTCAGGGCAGGAGGTGCAGGGCTCTCGTGTGCTGGGCCAGCCCTTGAGGGTCCTTGTCCTCCACCACCACCATGTGCCACTTACCACCTTGTTGATGTCCAGGGCGTGCTGAGTATTCTCTCCCTCCAGCCGAGTCAGTGGCCTGGCCAGCGGCTGCCCTGGGCTGGGCAGGGAGGGCTCCTGTAGATAGGGGTGACTCAGAGTTGTCCTCTGTGCTAAGCAGCAGAAAAACAGCCCAAAGGCCCACAGAGGCCTCTGCCCGGGAGAAGGGGAGGGGTTGGAGGCACAAAGCCACTTTAGAAATGTGTCTTTCTGTTCATCTCTTTTGGTTTTAGTTTTTTTGAGACAGGGTCTTACTATGTATATGTAGTTCAGGCTGGCCTTGAAGTCATGGCAATCCTCCTGCCTCAGCTTCCTGAGTTCTAAGATGATAAGCATATGCCATGCCCAGCTCAGAAATACATCTTGGTAGTTCTTTGGTTAGGAGATTGATAACCATACATGCAAAAAATAGAAAAGGCTAGGGCTGGGGAGTTAGCTCAGTGGTTCTGGCACCTGTCTTGCAAGCGCAAGGACCCGGGTTCGATCCCCGGTAACCACATACCATACTGGGCATGGAGACTCATGCCCAGTAGCAACCAGTACCACATACCACATACCACAGTGCCGGGTGTGGTGGCTCATGCCTGTAATCACAGCACTCGGGAGGCAGAGGCAGGAGGATTGCTGTGATGTGAGTTGGAGGCTGAGCTCAGGGCCAACCTGAACCACAAAAAGCGAGACCCTGTCTCAAAAAAAAAACCTAAAAAAAAAAAAAAAAGAAGAAAGAAAAGGCTACAAATTGAAACTACCATTAGAATTCTATAGCTGGAGATAAGATTTTGGCTTTTCTTTCTTGTTTATATGTTGTTTGTTTTTTTCAAGACAAGGTCTCACTTTGTAGCCCTGGCTGGCCTTGAACTCAGGGCTATCCTTCTGCCTGGCTTCCTGAGTGCTAGAATTACAGATATGTGCCACTACATCCAGCTCTTGTCTTTATTTCTATGCTTAGACATATACATCCTAACACACCCTCCC
>PVIR01020732.1:0-30236 GCA_004026965.1 Petromus typicus | reverse complement strand
GGGACAGACTGACAGAGCCCCATGTGTCCCTGCAGGAGCTGAGCCACGCGGACGCAAGGCTGTGCCCCCCCTGCTGCTCACCTCGCACGATGAGCTGGCTCTGGTGCTCCACCGCTGCTGCCTCGTTGCGGGCGATGCAGGTGTAGTTCCCGTTGTGCATCAGGGACAGGTTGGAGATGCGCAGAGAGCTGGTGAAGTCAATGTTGTCGATGGTCACCCCGAGGCTGGCTGGGATCGGCCGGCCATCCTTCTGCCAGGTGATGGTGATGGGCAGGTCCCCCGAGACCACCACGCATGGGATAAAGACCCGCTGCCCGATGGAGAACCGTGGGAACTCAAAGGGCTGGATGAAAGGAGGGACTGAAAGGGAAAGGAAAAGCGGATCATGGGGGAGGGGGTCTGGACTCTGCTTCCGCTGCCGTCCCCGGAGGAGCCACCCAACCAACCGCCATTGACATGATCGTGACCAGGCGGTCTCGCAGGGGTGGAGATGCCCCCAGTCTGCAGAGACATCATCACAGCAGAGGCAAGATTTGCACTTTGGCAAATATGGTTAATTTCTGAGCATAAGACATTTTTAATTCAAGAATCACTTTTAAATTGAAACACTTCAGATCTCACTCTGCAGTGCAGATGAAAAAGAGGGCTTGGATTTTCCCCCAGATCTTTTAAAAATGATTTGTACAAGATATTTCTTTCTTGCTTTGCTACAAATCACACCAGGGTTACTTTCCCACACCTGCCCACTTCACGCCTGGCCCTAGGAATACTGCACACCACTGGTGAAAGAGAAAGCCCAGTTTCATGGGTGAAGTTCTTTCCTGTTGCCTAATGGCATTGTGGGTTACAAGTGTTCCTACTAGGAAAGCCTACATCTTTGTTTCACACCCCTCGAATAATACACTAGTGTGCAGGACCTTGGTGAGGTGAGTTGTTGGAGTTGCTGTGACCGGCTGTTCAGGAGGATGTGGTCACTGTCCAAGCCTGGGCCACTGAGCCACTGTCACACTCCACCGGGAAGTTCTTCCCTACAGCGTCTGCGCAATCAGCTCCTCCTCCTATGCTCTGCCTCAGGACCATCCCCCCAGTACCCTCCTCAATGTGGAGTCAGTGCTATGACCTGGCCAAGCTGGACCAGGGAGCCCAGCGTTACCTCTCCCAGGGCACCACGAGGAGAGGTCACAACTCCTGTCAGTGCCCATCGGCCTCCCAGGCAGTTATTCCCAGCTTTCCTTTGCAGATGAGGCTTGAGATACAAAGACATTAGTTTGCCCCTAACTAACTAGTTATTATTCTAGGAGGTGCACTGGCTGTGTTTGAAGCCTGCATTGCTGGTCTTTCTGAGCCTTTTTTACCTATATTTTTAAATGAAAAATTTTATGTATAGGCAGGGCAATAGAAATGACTAAGGGCACAAAGATTCTCAACCAAACAATAACCTAGTAAAAATCAGCTAGTACATGGGTGATACCACCAGTCATTAAATAGAGAGATGTCTGGAGAGTCTGTTCATTGATTAGTCAGAGAATCTTTTCTCTTATCAGTTCGGAGGTGACCTAAATCAAAGGGAAAACACTCATTCAGTCCTTCACCAGGGACTCAAGCACTGAGCATGCGCTGGTGATGCTGCACATGCAGGGCATGTGGCAGTGCCCACAATGTGCCAGTCTCTCCCAGGCAGCACTCAGTCTTGATATGGGTGACAGTGAGCAACATGGTGGCCAGGGATGTTCTGGTACTTGGCATCATTACTACTGCTCTGTCCACTTCCTCAGGCAGTGGACACTAGAGCTCAGGATGGCAAATACTGCCTGAGCTGTGGGTGGCACAGGCCGCCTTCTGTCAAAGAAATTAAAACCCAACACCTAAGCTGGCCGAAGATGTGGACACTTTGGACACTGCTGTGGATTGTCGATGGAGCGCTGCAGCTCTGGTGCAGAGCTGACCTTCGGGGAAGAGGAGAGGACCTCAGGGCAGGGCTGTCCCTGGGTGGGGAGGCAGCCTCTTCACAGTTTGAATTTTCTGGGAATGTGCCAGTTGGTGCTACAGATGCCTATTTCCTTAACTCTGCCCAGCAGCACAAATCGTTTATGGTTTGTACGATGCAATGGATTAATAAATTTGCATGTGTATCTCACTTCTCCTCGGGCCTCACACACAGAAACCTGTCTGTCATACACCCTGGTATGAGGCTGGCTCGGCATTGGTCACCTGAATGGAAGATCATTTCTCCACTACAACAACTTTGGAATCAGACTCTGCCTTTAGGTCCAGCTGAGCTACTAATCAGAGTTCTTGAACTTTCCCCAGGCCTCAGTTTCCTTATTGTAAGTAAGGTGCATAGCCCTGAGTTCTGAGTGGCCCTGAGTTCTGAGATAGACTCAGGTCACGAACTCCAGCAGGCATCATCCAGATGAACTTCAGCTCGGCACCAGCACTGAAGGTGAGATAAGTGCGTAGCTGGAAGGTCAGTGGGTGAAGGAAAGATTAAATTTCTCCATCAGTTATAGGAGGGAGGAGAAATAGGTAAAGTCTTACTTTCCATTCCCCAAATTAGGCAAGAAATGTAGGTGTCTGGGCCTATTCGCTTGATACGAAAACAGTGCAGACATCAGCTGTCAGTAACCGCAGAATCTGTTTCTCTCACAAGACAGGGGACTTGTACGTACAGGCTTTCAAGAATAGAGGCGAGAAGTAGCTAAAGGAAAAAGTGTTAAAAACAAAAGAACTAAGATAAACTAGCAATAAATGAAACCAAGTAACATATATATTGAGGTATTTTGAAAACAAAGGGATTTGCAATTTGAGGGAGTGCTCCAACTTCTCTGCTTCCTACCCATCTCTCCTATTTCTTGAAACCATGCACTGTTGGAGCTGGTGTGTTTGACTTGCTTCACTTGACAGATGTGTGTCATTATCTCTTGGTTTCCTTTTTGTAAAAACCTTTTCTTGGACTGAGGATTTAGCTCAGCGTTCCAGAGCCTGCCTTGCAAGTACAAGGGCCCTGGTTTGATCCCCCGGTTATCACATACAATACTGGGCATGGAGACTCATGCCCAGCAGCAATCATATCCACATACCAGAGTGCCGGGTGTGGTGGTTCACGCCTGTCATCCCAACACTTGGGAGGCAGAGGCAGGAGGATTGCTGTGATGTGAGTTGGAGGCTGAGCTCAGGGCCAGCTTGAACTACAAAAGCAAAACCCTATCTCAAAAGAAACAAACAAAAGAACCTTTTCTTTTTATGTTGTGCATGCTGAGTGACTACTTTGAAGATAATGACATATAGTGTAAAAACTATTGCTATTCTCTTACAATATCATGATGAAATTTTGGTTTTCATAAGCTAAAAAATTTTTTAAAACAAGCACAACAAAAAACAAAGAATATGTTTTCCATTACTCTACAATCCTTGTGTTTCACTGACATGTGATTATGAGAAATGTAATTGTCACATAAGTTTCAGAAATGCAGCCATGAAGAGCACTGCTGAAAATCAAGAAATGTGCCTTACGACCCTGAAAGCAAATGTCACCACACTGATGCATACGTGTGGCTCAGAGTGTGGCGCCCGCTCTGAGTATCTTGTTCTAAACCATTATGACACCCTCTGTTATCTCTTTTCTGTGGTAAACCAGGTGCTGAGATGCACCAGTGGACAGGGGCTTAGTAAGGAGCTGAAACAGCCAATTTCTGCCGGGTCCAACAGCACATGCACCTGTGGTCAGCTTTCTCAAAGTGAACGCAGAACCACAGACATAATTGAGAATGAGCTGCAAGCCGTGGTCGGCATACAGCCCACTGGACGGTCCACCCTGAGAGGCACTCGGCCAGCATGGTCACTCAGACAGTGTCATTTCAGCAAGTTGATTCTCGGATTGAATCAACTGGATTAAATAATCATATTTATATTTTCTGTTCTAGTATCTTATAGGAGTTAATGAAAGGAGTGTGTCATTTTTGGTCATCTTGTACTTAAGTAATTGGATGGTAGGCCATTAAAGGGAAAAATGCGCATTCAGATTTTTAAACATCTTTCCAAAAATAAGAGAGCCTATTGAAAATAGTTAAAATAAAAGTTTCATGAAGGAAGGACTCAAAAGAGGGAAGACAGAAGACATGGTGCGTCATTAGCTGAGTGGGGTCAGTGGCATTATCCTATAAATCAAAGCCAGATCCATTTGCCAGCAGCATCCTTTCTTCCTTGCTGGGTCTGTTGTCCGTCTCTCTGGCCTCCATGACCAGTCATGAGTCTGCCAGAGAGAATGCTTAACATTTTGTACGGGGCCCAAAGTCTCATTTTGGATTCATGAGATACAAAATAGGTAGGAAAGAGGAAACAATAGCTAAAACACTGTCCTGGTTTTGTGGAACGCTGAACCACACATCCAAGCCCCACTGCTCCTTCCGGCTCGCTGTCCTCCTGAAATGAGGCGAACTCCCGAGTCCCGCTGACAGTGGAAGCATGTAATGCTGCACAAGTGGAGCTTCTGCGTGTGACATGCACCCAGTTCTGTCATCACGTTTCTGCAAGGAGTATGTAAATATCTGCGAAATGTCACCTATTACCAGGACTGTGTTTTTCATTGGAGAGTCCCTTCTCCAAGACAGCCAGCTCGCAGCCATCAAATCCTGCCAAATGCCAATCTGGACGCACTTTCAGATCCTGAATGACAAAGCTAAATCAGACCGCTCTGTTCTCGTGTCTTGTCCCTTAGCAATTAATTACACCCTACTTTTCATACAGTGAATAAAATGCTTACTTTCCCCCGGATAACAAAGGAATCTGATACAGAGACAGTGCAGATTTAGTTCTGGTTGATTTGGAGCAAGCAGCATTGCTCCTGCGACGTGAACAGTTGAACTGCCTTTCTGTTTCCTCACCTATGAGAGAGGCTGCCTGGACCCAGAGAGCATTGGAAGCGCATCCCACTCCAAGCCCCAGGGGTGCAGGGAGGATGTCTGATTCAGGTCTTCTCTTCTCTCCTTCCTCTTTAATCCCGAGACCCACATTTCCCCACGAACAAGACAACATGGATATTGGAGGTCCTGAGACTCTGACGTCATTGCCTCGTGGGACAGCGATGGAGCACTGGTCACAGGTAGCTTGGCCTAGAGCCCGGGGCTCCCGTGTCCTGGGTTCCTGAGCTCTCCAGGGAGACACCACCACCTGGATTCACTGGTACAGTGTGACATTCAGGCCACCTGGGGGTGACAGGTGACTTCTGAGCAGCAGTGGCCAGAGCTGCTGTGGCTGTTACTGGTGTCCCCAGCCTGCGCTTGCCCCGAAAAGGTCTGGAGCACCGAAGGATCAAGAGAGACAGGTTGAGGCCACTAGAGCTAAAAAGACCAGAGTTTAAGATGCTCAGGGAAGCGAGGACCCCTTCCTGGGCTCTGGGCCTGTGCCCCAAGGGCTCAGTATGACTGATGTTAGATGACATCTAACACTGACCTAGAAAAGAAAGGCAGGGGCCAGCAGGGCGCTCGGCCAGCCCGCAGGGTGGGATGGCAGTAAAGGGCGAGCTGTCCCCAAGGCAGGTCAGGGTGACTTTGAGGGGCTGTTTCCAAGGCTTCTTCCTTAAAGGACTGCATCTTAGGCCTACTCAGAATAGCACATATCACACGCAACAGAAGATTCAAGAGTATCTATTTCCCTTGAGGCATTGATTAAAAATGACACATTTGAGTCTCTGTGACAGAATTAATTAGGGCTTTAGGTGTGTGGAGGAATTTGCACTGTTACTCTGGCTTCTTGACGCAAGTGAGACGTTCACTTCTCAGGTTGGAGTTCAAAAACAAAAGGCGGAATCAACACTGGGAGCAACTACATTCTAAATTTTAAGGAAACATTTTCACCTAGTAAGAGAAAAAATAGCTGCCAAATCACCTATATTTTCTTTAATTTGAGAAAGTGTGAGTCACGAAGCCTGCTGTGACCTCCAGAACTGGTCACGATCAAAAAACAAACCGAATGAGTTTGAGACTCGCTGGGGCTACATAGTGAATTTGGGACCAGCCTGAACCACAAAGTAAGACACTACCTCAAAAAAAAAAAAAAAACAAATTAAAAGAAAAGCAAGAGCTAGGTATCTAGTTCAGTGTGAAGGACGCAGTTCCAATCTTTAATGCCGCCAAAAACTACAATAATAGAATGAAACCTGACATGACTGTCACTATCTTCAGTAGCAACAATTAGTGTTGAACCTTGTTCCAGCTATCTGTCTGCAGATCTTTCATGTCTTAGGGTATTTTATAGCAAATTTAAGGTATTGTGTGTCTTCATCCATAAATTTTCAGTTTACATCCCTGAGAAATAAAAACCATTGCAAAAAAAACAAACAAAAAAACCCACACAAACAGAATGATGGATAGACCTGGTGAGTATAACACAGTGTGAATTAAGGACATAGGTCCTTAAACACTACGTGGAATCTTTCATCTCAGTGAAGCAAAGTACAGCAAGGAGAGGAATAAAGGGTGGTAGATGAGGACAAGAGGTCAGATCTCTTGAAAGGGTGTGGGGTGAGGGAGGGGAATAAATAGGATGGTGCCAAGCCATGTACAGGAACATACTACCTCAGTGAACGTGAACACTGTGGGCCAGCACGAGAGCTAAAGTTAATGTCAACAGGAAGGAAAAATGGGGTGGGGGAGGGGAAGGAGACAGAGAGGGAGGGGAGGGGTTAAAGAGATAGAAATAAGCCATGATTTGTACATGTGACCACTCCCCGAGAGGCTGTCAATTGTGTGAACTGCAAACATGTACTAATACAGTGACAAGTTACATGACAAAATACACAGGCCTAGTGATGTTCTGTGAGTCTTATACATGAATATATACATATATTTTCTTTATCTGTTCATCTGGAGAGGGGCCTATAGGAGGATCGCGTGGCGGGGCTCCTGCAAACATTGCTGCAATGAGTGTATAGTCAGGTGCACTGTGACCTGGCTCCTCTCCTGTGTCTGGACCCAGGGGCCTCACCGTCAGGCTCCAGGGTGGCTCTGTTTCTGATTTATGGAGGAACTTCCATGCATCTTCCTCTATGACTGCACCAACTTACCTCCTTGCCTACAGCATTGTAGGGCTCCTTCCTAACCATGTCCTGGCTAGAATTTATGATCTTTTTGCTTTGTGGTAACAGCAACCCTAACAACAAAATCACACAGGCGGGCCCAGCGCACAGCTGTTGTCAGGATGCACCTAGTAATCCGCAGTCTTGGTGTGCTGTGTCCTCTGTCATTTGGGCATCGTCCCCACTGTGAAACCGCCGTGATAAAACGTGCATTTCCACATATTAACCAGCACTGGAAGTTTGGGGGTGGGTCTATTTTACTTTCTAGTGCTATTTCTTTGTCTTCTTTCTTTTTTTTTTTTTTTTAAGGTTTTTTGAGACAGGGTCTCACTTTTGTGGTTTAGGCTGACCCTGAGCTCAGCCTCAAACTCATATCACAGCAATCCTCCTGCCTCTGCCTCCCCAGTGCTAGGATACAGGTGTGAGCCACCACGCCTGGCACTGTGGTATGTGGTGCTGATTGCTGCTGGGCGTGAGTCTCCACACCCAGTATGGTATGTGGTTACCGGGGATCGAACCCGGGCCCTTGTGCTTGCAAGACAGGCGCCGGAACCACTGAGCTAACTCCTCGGTCCTCCAGTGCTATTTCTTAATGCGTGGAGCTTCTCCTACAGAAAGTCACTGTCATTACTTTCCCCCGTAAGGATTCCAACATGGCCAGTGCAGGGTTAATTTTTTTTGATTACTAGAACTGAGTGATACAATTTTTAACATCTAACATCGTCCAAGATTAATTATGAGTTAAAGAGACCAGAAATATAGACTCAAGTATAATAGGTTTCACCAGATTTCTGCTTGCTTCTAGGTAGTGAACTGTTTAGACACAGACAAGGCCCGGTTTTTATCAGCCCCACCCACCTTAGCTCCAGCTTCCAGTGCCTGCTATTGATTCCCTGATCTACACTTTCAACCAAAAATCCTTCTCAAGCTTCACACCTGCTAGTTCAGTCATCCACTGATGTCCACCTTTTGATGTCCCAGAGGCATCTCAAATCCCAAACCCCACACACTGAGCTTCCTTTTGATCCAGGCTCTGTCTTCGGTCCCTCTGTCTTCAGTTCTTGGCAGAATCTCACCAGGTAAGAAGCTCGGAGCAGCCCAGGTAAGCTGTTTCCTGGACACCCGACGAGACCTCTGGCCGCTCACGGTGGGTTGTCCACTCTGCCCCCACTTTGTCTTCTGTGCAGCCAAGTCTTCCATACATACTTAGTGTCATCATCTTGCATTACAGCTTTTACACTGTGTCCAACTGATGTTTTTAAAAAATTTTTACTCTGTCTACACTGCAGTCCCTTCTATTCCTCAGGCGGATTAACTCCGTACACCCTGCTGTGAGCAGGTCTCTGTGTCCATTACTTCATCCCGCCCCTGCCCACGCCTGGTCAGAGGTCCTCTCCTCTGCTTCCAAGTCACGTTCTGCAGATTTCTTTGATAAGGCTGTTTAAATCTGTGCTGTCCTCCCTGGTCCCCCGCTGCCACCCCAACTGAGGGCGCCCCAGAGGCTATTGGTGGAGGCTGTCTGGCTGCATCCCAGCTCAGCCTCATCCAGCTTCCTTCTCTTCCTTTCTGTGTGCTGCGCTGCCCATGAGACATTCCCTGGAAGCCGTGTGCTGGGAATCCGTACAGTGGGCTTCCTCCGAAACCAGCCTGCACCAGTTTGTGGCATATAAAGCAAAAGGTGCGTCGTGGAGAACAGACCTACCCGGGTCCGCTGCTCCATCTGTCTCTGGATGAGACGCCCTTTGTCCACGCTGCAGCACTCATTGTGGGTGGGGGACACGAATTGTGCGCCATGAGCAGCCCCTGCCGCCCCACCCCCACTCCGCGCGCGCGCGCGCGCACACACACAGCAAGGGAAGGCAGCGTGGGCGGAGAAGAGGTGAAGGTTTCTTTTTAACAGCTGCTCATTAAAGAAAAAAAATCCTGCTTTTGTGTTACCGTTCTTGTTACTCATTAAGCTGCCCCATCTCTAATGGTTGCAATAAATCAGGAGGAAGTAGCCAACCCTTCCACAGTGACTTTTAAACTAGATAGTTTTCACGCAGGCAAGCTGCCTTTGGACTGGAAGCCTGGAGAAAAATTGTAGAGCCATTAATGTGCCAGTCTGAGTAAAAAGATTAAAAATAGCCTTTTCCTTAAGAATTGCCTAAAAGAACCAAGTAAATTCAGGCAAAAAACCTTGGAAATGCCTTAGAAATAAGGAAATACTTCAGGCAGAGAGGAAGGTGGGTGGGAGCCCGCTCCTCCCTGGTGTCGGGGCATCTGCGCTGCACATTGTAACTGTCCACTAGCGTGGGCTCTGCCTGAACCTAGGCGAGCGGCCTCTGAGGACGATGCCAGCCATATTCAGGAAGGGGTCTTAGTGCTAGAATCAGGTAACATTGAAATAAACCGTATATTGTTTAGTGGACAACTCTAGTGTTCACAAGAATGTCCAGTTAGAAATCAGAGTCGGTGGAGGAGAATGGTGGGACTTGTCACCCTGGCTGAGGCCAGCGCGTCTGCACAGCACACTTTAAGGCTGATGAGTCCTAGCTGACTGTGCCACTCGCCCTGAAGAAAAAGGCACTGCGGAAGCCACTCTGACGTCATGTGGGAGGCTGGCTGACGACCATATGTGACATGACGTGGTTGTATTTTCTGAGTAAAGTGATGAAACGTGTCACAGTGAAGATGGGGCCATCAAGGTGGCTGCGGTGCCCAGCACAGCTGTGAGTGGCTGTGTGATTAGGACAAGTGGTAGGACACTGTGCTGGTGGGACAGCGACGATGTGCTGCTGAGCACTCGAAGGAGACCAGGAAAAGCTTTTCCCCTGAATTTCCTCCATACTGTTCGTTCACATCAGCATAAATCGTACAAACCAAATTGAGGGGCCTGCTCTCTATGCTTTGGGGCCAGCTGTGTGCCTGGAACAAGTTTCTCTGCTTCACTGAGCCTTGATTCTGCACAACGAGGACTCAGACGTGATGACGTTCAGCACAGACATATGCTGCTTTCTAGTGCAGGGTGCAGAGCGGGAGCTCACAGAGACCCTCACCACTTACAGACAGCTTGAAGGGCAAAGATCGGCAGGAGCAAGGCCTTTACCCTCCACCTAAATTGATGCAGATCACAAGCAACTTGCAGTTTTTTAAGTCAGCCAGCTCTCTGATGACAGCTTTTACAAGGAACACCGGGTGCGTGGCAAGGAAACTGTACATATTTCTAGCAGGAAACAGCACTTCCTGTGAGCTTCCCTGTCAGTGTCTAAGTACGTCTAGTGGGAACTAACAAGAAGACAAAAAATAATAGATAATAGCAACCCCTGGAAAGCCAGAAAGAGTTTGACATAAGCACATGAAAGTATGGATTAAAAATCATACACAAAAAGACTAGATCAAAAATTAGGTCTGTTCAACATCATAAACAAGTGACTACAGGGAAGCCAGGGATGAAGGAACAGCAAAAGATCTCCCAGGAAAATCTGAGATAGAAAAGGTGATGAGTGATTTTTTTTCCAGTAACGTAAGACAGAACTCAAGACAAAACAATATCAGTGATTATAGTGGAAGTCGATCAACCATTACATTCACTCATTTTCACATCTTTTTATTTTTCTTTATTTATTTTTGTGCCAGGAATCAAATTCAGGACCTTGCACTTGCCAGGTATGTGCTGTGCTACTGAGCACAGCCCTTAACATCTTTTTAAAAACTCAATGAGAGGAATAAAAATAAGCAACCTTAGATGAAATGCTAGTAAATTTAAATTAATGATATGAACACACCTATTTGTTGCAAATATGACAACAAATAAGCACCGTTTTAAAAGTAGTAAAGCTCCAGTAGTGGGAGGTTTTTCCACTGCAGAGAGCGGAGCTCATCTCTGAGTGCCCATCACTGTCTGGGTTTGTAGAGAGGACAGGATAGCCTATGCCATCGACCAGCAGGTGGTATTAGGAACAGGGACTCGGTGTGCAGAAACAGAGAAACGGGTCCCGCCTAGCGCACCCACGCACACTAACACAGACTGAAGACCACACGGAAACGAGGCTGGGCTCCATCTACTGAGCCCGGCATCTCCATCAAGATCTCAGGGAAGAAGGCGGCCAAACTCCGAGGCAGAAAGCAGACCTGGAGAAGACATTCGCAGCCTTTCCCGAGCAGGAAGAGAGTCACATTTGTGTGGAAGAACCTCAGAGAAACAGGACGATGAAGCATCACTGTGGCCACACTGGGAAGGGGGCGTGTGGAGGAGGGCGGAAGCACGGAAGACCGCGCATCCTCAGGGACGCGAGAGAAACGTTCAGATTTGTCAGCTCTGCACCGCGCAGGCGCGTAACACCCACGGCGGGCCCCTGCGACATAGAGGTACCCGCCTGGGCCTGGGCAGAATCAAGGGGCAGAGCTGAAGTGCTGTGCATGATGACTGTGAAAGAAAATATTTTCATTTGCTACTCTAGCTCTCAACTCATTTCCTAATTATGCTGTACCTTGCTTTGCATAAAATATTTTAATTATTAACAAAGTATCTTGTGCTTAGTACAATTTTGAATAATTTATTTCATAATTTTTATTATTCTTTTTGGTCCTTAGTTACATTTTTAGTTTCTCACACCTCAGAGATAATGCGATATTTACACACTTGTGTTTGATTTATTTTACTTAAGAGTATGGTTTCAAGGTGCAACCGTTTACTTGGAAATGTCTCACATTTATCCTTCTTTATGGCCAAATAGTACTCCATTTCACTGCAGCTGCCTGGTGGTGCCCGATAGAGAATAATGGAGCCAGGACGGAGGGAAGCCATAGAGGAGGCAGACGTGTATCCAATAGGGAGCAAGGACTCTCTGGGGAGTGGGGCCAGGAGGAGTGAGTCAGGTGTGGGGTGTGGGTGCTGAGCGTCACGTGCACGGTGGGGCCTCCCTGAACCCCAGGTTCCTCTCCATCCTTACGACAGTGACTTGTGTTTTGTAGAGTCCACACGAGAGTTCCTTTCGTACGACAGCAGGACAGGGAGGGCCACGCGCCTGCGCATGAGCCCTCTGTGTCTCACCCTTCCTCACCCCCTCATTCTCTCCTCCCCAAAATTCCAAGGTGAGAAAATGGCACAGACCTGCAAAATATTATCCCTCCTGTAGCTCTGGCTCCAGCCAAATAAAGGAGCTGTGCCCTTTGACGTCCAGCAGGTCTCTCACAGTCTTTCCCTGTGTTTGGTTTCCGGGATTCGGTGACATGTCCTCTGGAGGAAGGAACCTGGTTTGTTTTCTGGAGAGGAGATGGAGCCTGCAGTCCCTGCTGCGGGGCAGACTTCGAGGGCAAGGTGGTGCTTGTACTCATGTCTCCTGCAGATGCTGAACCTGGAACAGGGCTCCTTTCTGGGCTGCGAGGATAGAGGCCTGTGAATGCCCTGCTCCAGCCTTCTTCACTCTCACTGGGTTCCTGAAGCCAGGAGCTCACACAGGTCATGCGTGACGCTGTGGCCTCCATGCTGCCACAGATCTTTTTGCTTATTGTTCACAACAGAAACTATGTTCCTGAAGTGGTAGTGAAAACTCGATATGAAACCTCTGCAAGTGACAGTTATTTTATAGCGACGCTCAGGTGACCCCAGCAAATAGTTCCACACTGTCCTGGTCACAGCAACAAACCCCAAAGCCAAGCCCAGGCCCTGTCTGGGCGACACCACCCCACCCTGGGGATGGACGAACCACTCCTGAGGATGACACTCCTCTTTTGTTTGGAAGTCTTTCCATGTGAAGTAGCAACGGCGTCTGTACTACAGGCTGTATGCTTAGAAAGATTGGAAAATAAGATTATCTGATGGTTTCCTAAAACCAAAGAATTCTTTTAGGTGCAGTTAGTTTCAGTTTCTGACACTTCAAAAAGATCAAGCTTGATATATTGATGTACATTGGCTTGAACAATTTTAAGAATAAATGCTTATGGGCCAGGGATTTAGCTCAGTGGTTCTAGCATCTGCCTTGCAAGTGCAAGGGCCTGGGTTCAATCCCCAGTAACCACATACAACAATGCCAGGCATGGTGACTCATGCCTGTAATCCCAGCACTCAGAGGCAGAGGCAGAGGCAGAAGGATTGCTGTGAGTTCCAGGCTCGCCTGAGCTACATAGCGAGCTCAGGGTCAGCCTGAACTACAAAGGGAAACCTTGTCTCAAAAAAAAAAAAAAAAAAAAAAAAAGAATAAATGCTTATGATTCATTAGACTTTGCTTGAATTTGTACCACCTAAAAATTACTATTAAGTCAGGGATTTAGCTCAGTGGCACTGTGCTTGCGTTGAAAGCACAAGGTCCTGAGTTCGATTCCTGGAATGAGGAGGGAAGGGATTAGTATTACGGCATTCATATTCCTTTACCTAGTAATCCTACAACAAGCAGTTTTCTGCAAATAATGACTCTTAAAAGCTGAAGAGCAATGCACAAAGAAGGTCACTGGATCCATCGTGTACAATGTTTAAACATTAGAAATAAGCTACATTTTTAGCACTGGATTCTATATTTTCAACACGTGCATCACAGATCTCTGGGGAGCCCCAGGATCATGCAGGTGTTTTGCAAGGGTAAAATGATTTCCATCCTGATGCTGAGACAGTGTTTACCTTTCTGGCTGTACCAACAGGTGGTTGGTGACTGGGAACCGGGGTCCTGGCATAGTCACAGCAGTGACATATGCTCACCACCGCCTCCTCTGTGGGGCTGGCTAGTTGGTTTTTAAGGCCAGTTTCACTTAAGGATACTTGACAAAAATAGTGATTTTCTTAATTGCCGCGAGTACACCATTCTAAAGCTCCACATTTGGGGAAGGGAAGGGTGAGGGCACTCTCCCTCCTCACAGGGCAACAGTCTGCAAACGAAAGCTCACCATGCGAGCTGCAGGCCCCTCGGCCACCTTCTTTGTGGAATCCCACTTCCCACCAAGGAATGGTGGACTAAACTCTACAGTGAGCGCAGGCCTGAGTGTCTGGCAGACATTTTCCTGAAAGGAGAAACACGAATGTGTCGCTCCTGGCCCTGTAACTGAAAATGTTTGTGGTAAGTAGAAAATTCATCCTTTTGAGTAAAAAAGAAAGAAAAAACATGAACCCAGAGTTTTTATGAAACTTCTATTTGCTACTGGTATAGTAGAGAATTAGCTAAATGCAGCACAAAAGAAGACTCATGAGTGACTGGACAAAGTTCACTAGTTACCAACCCTGACCACAGCCTGAATTCTAGAAAAATAAGAGGACGCTAACTGCCCATCCCCCGGGGACTCTGCCAAAGCCTGTGCCTCCGACTGTGAGCTCAGTTCTGCAGACCTCCTTGCCACTCTGCCGTGGGGGGACCTGACAGGATGCACCCCACTCTGCCCGGCTGGTACCCAGTCCCACGACACCACCATGAACTCAGCAGGCTGCCATTACCGAAGACTGCTTATGGAGGTCACAGGAATATTAACAGAAGTGCCACTTTGACACTGTATAATGAATTATGTTAACATTTGGGAGAGCCGCATAATTCAGTGAACCAACCATTGCTGACTAGTTTCTGAATGATCCGCCTATCAAGTTACCAAATAGTGTACAGGTGAAGCAATGATCCAGAATCGTGACAGGCCGATGGTTACGACAGTGAAGTGGGACCGCTCATCAGCAAGACTTCTGCTTCTCCACTGCAAACTAGCTTGAAGAGATAGCTGTGTTCTAACTCTTAGCATAACAATGAGAACTACTCAGTATTTTCTGCTTTCATTTGTTTTTATTTGTCTTCCGGTGAGGGAAAGGACCCTGTTCATCTCCGCCATTGTTTCTCCAGTGCCCTGCAGCTGGCACTCATCCTGGAGCAGATGCTCCATAAATGACCGTTAAAGAAATAAACACAACCACAAGATGAACTTGTATGCAACTGTTACCAGTCTGAGTCACCAAGAATTTGTAATTATTGGAGAAAATTCCTCCAGGACATAGTAATTTGAGCAAGGTTCACATTATGTCAGTGCAGGTGCACCCAAGATGTAAAACAGAACAGGTATTCTGCACCAGCGTGGAAGAAGGGCATTACTCCAAGCAGAACCACCAACAAAGTTTGTGGGGAAACAAGGCTAGGAACAACCCACAGCCAAGTGTCACCAGGCACTAAAAGGTCCCTGGCACTGGGGGCAATTACCAGGCATTTGAAGCAGGCAGGTTGGCAAGCTGGAGGCTGCTCGGACAGATCTGGAGAACTGCTTTATAACAATTACAGAACTGTGACAACTACTTTCACAGCGCACTTCATATAGAATATTTGTGAAGCTGAGAAAGTTTTCTTTTAAAGTGATTTGGGAGTAGAAGACATAGCTCCCTGGTGCCCCGTGGTTCCCCAGAGCTCCTCATTCCTAGTGTTGAAAATAATTGGGGTGGGCCGCAGAACCTCCACAGTTCATCCTGATCCAGCCACAATTTCTTGTGCTGCTAAGGTGCTCTGCTGCTACACACATCTGAAAAGATCCCGCCTGAGGAGCCTTCAGAAAAGAAGTTACGTGTTTTAAAATGATCCAATGGACAACTAGTTAGCAAGCCAAGGATGACTTTTTTCTCTACAGGAAGTTGTCTCAACCTATATTCTCCAGAAAATCCACGAGTGCTAAATTCCCGTGGACAGGACACGAAACCCCGTGCAGCAGTGAGCAGCTCAATCACAATTCTTTGCCCTTTCTGTCTTCAAGCCACCCCATCCCGTGCCCAGGTTTGAGGCGGCCCCTCCCTCCTGCCCTGTGGCAGCAGGGAATCTGTGAACCCAGGGGAAGGGTGGGGTTACCTTTCACTGTCACGTGGACACTCTGGCTGGTGGACAGCTGTGGCTGGACCAACACGTTGCACGTGTATTCGCCCTCATCCACTTCTTTTTGTACATCAGAGAGCTTTAGAGTTCCATTGTTTTCAAATGCCACCTGGCGGTGGTTAAAAGGAAGCAGATTGGAGTTCTTGTACCATTTGATGGAGTAGTAAGGGTAGCCAATCACACGGCAGTGAATGTATGTGTCCCGTCCTGCTATTGCTGTGATATTTTTCATTGGTCGAATGCTTGCAGGCCCTGGAGAGACATAAAGAAACTCTTGAAAATAATTTAAGGGTACATCTCCTGTGGGGAAATGGGTACGCTCTTCCTTGAGTTGTAAACATAGATCATTTTCATATATGCTTATTTTTTTCTGTTAAATAAAATTTTAGGCATTTGGCATTGTCCACTAAGATGTTTTTCTTTTATTACTTTCGAGTGAATGAAATGAGTGCTTAAGATTTTACCACCTACTTCTATGGAGACAGTTTGAATCATGGGAACACAGGTGAGTATCTGCCTACACCGCACAATCACGCTCTCCTGGAAAGATGCCAGCAGCAGTTGTTCCTTTGTGTGACTCTGTCTAGTGGGTCTGTGGCGACAGTGGAGGCTGTGCCATCACGCACGATGGATGTGAGTTAAAGACCATGTACATGGAGGCTTCCCGTGGATGGAGTAGAACAGACAGAAGGAGAAGAACATGCAGAGTACAAGCCAAGAGAGGAAAGATCAAGTGGAGAAGTTTGAGAGAGAGAGAGAGAGACAGACAGACAAACAGAAAGAGACATAAAGAGAGTGACAAGGCGCAAGCTGACTAATGAGCCAACCAAAATGCCATTTCCAACATTAACCCCTGGTGCCATTCCCAGAAGAAGGAGTGGGCAGGACACGGGCGGCAACACCACTCCGCCTGACATTCCGGGCCTCAGCGCGAGCATGCAGACCCCTTCTCCGCTACAACGAGTTACATGTGTTTTTCGAGGAGCTGATTTGACAAGCACCTCTTACGTTTATTCGAGCCTGGTACAGGACGACTCCCGCAGAGTTGTTGGCCGTGCAGCGGTAGACGCCCCCATCCCGGACCTGGGCGCTGGAGATGTTCAGGTAGCTGACCACGTTCCCCTCTGACGTGATCATCTGGCTGATGCGGTGACCACCACCCTTGAGGATCGGGTCGTCATCCAGGGTCCATGTGATGGTGGGCAGGGGCGTGCCCTTCACGTTGCACATGAGGGACACCGGCTCAGCAGGGCTCACCACTTTCTCGCTAAAGGCGGAGATGATTTTGGGAGTCCCATCTGCGGGAAGAAAGATTGTGCAGGAAGTGGCCCGTACACATAATTAAATGACCACCGTAGGAGGCTGCTGCATGCTTGGGGGATATGCAGGCCGTGGGAGGCACCACTTGGTAGGATGGGTACTGATTGCTGCTGGCTGTGATGCCTTGGAATGAATCGTTTTTACCACTGCACAGCAGCACCAGTGAGCTTCCGTCTTCACAAGAGGGACAAGGACACAACCCAGAGGCTCCTGCTTCCCAAATGTCTCCAGTTCAGAGTTTGAGCCTCCCCACCCACAGCTACACCACAGGGGGCGGGCATCCTGCTGGCCATGGCTCAGCTTCCCAATTCCCTCAAGTGACAGGTGGCGGGGTGAGGGGGTGGGGGGTGGTTTCACAGCACCAGACTGTTCGGAGGAGTAAGGGAAACTGCTGGGAGTCTAGTGGGCTCCTCACTATCTTTTTCTCTCTTTTAAAGATTCAGTTACAAATAGTACTTATATGTCAAGGTCCATGCAACTGTGGGCAGTGAGTAGGAGCTAAATACTGCCAAGCGTGGCCCTTCCAGCCTGTGATAACTATTTAGAAAAGTGTCATAATTAGAGTGGCCATAAAATTACTGGCCAGCCTGGAACTTTAGAAGTGAAATCTCCACCTTGGAGAAATCACCAATGGAATTTCCAGAATGCTTAACAATGATCAGATTTTCCTGTTTAGTTCTTCTTCCACCACATATGTCAGCTATTTTTCTCGTTAAACAGCCACAATTGCAAATACGTGTTTCTTCTCCTACTGTGCCTTTCCATTAAATGAGAAATGAAACATCTACATATTAAGGAAGACGTATGAAGTGAAGCAGAGAAAAACGTCACCAGCAGGCACTCCAGTCCTGCAAGCAAATCAGCCCCGGGACCTTCCTCAGTATTCTCGGGTCACTGTGATGTCATTGCGTCGTGTGCAAACGGTGTTCCTGAGTCTGCTGGTAAACTCTCTGGCTTAATGCAATCTCGGTCTCCCTGTCTCTCTATCTCTGCCTGTCTGTCTCTGTCTCTCTGTCAAACTCTGTCTCTGTTTCTCTCTGTTGCTGTCTCTCTCTGTCTCATCTCTCTGTCCCCTTCTCTCACTCTTTCATGCTTAATCAAAAGGCTGATTCCATAACAAAAGGTATTGATTAATGATTTTTGTTTTAGCGAAGTATTATCTGTTCATTCTGTAACAAATAGAAAGCACAGATGCACAAAAGGGGAACAGTGGAACTTGGCAAGGCTCGCAAATCCGTCAGAGAATGGAGAGGTGAGCAGTTTCAGGTTCCCCGGGGAAACATTCGCTCATCACACAGAACCCTGAGCTCAGCTCTGCGTCCAGCTGGGCCACCGAGCGGGGGCCAGCCACAGGCGTGGGTGTCTGCTGATGGCCCCCCAGCTCTGCCACCTGGTGCTGGACTCCTCACCTCTGCACCCCAGTGGACCTTTCCTGTGGCTGGAGGAGGTGCTTGGGTGTTTGTTCCCCAAATGCACCCACATGCGCCACACTGTGGTGTGCATGAAGAGCAAATGTTTTTCTCTTACTGTCACAAATGGAAGAGGAATTTAAAGACATTGGGCTTCTCCCTTTAATGCACTGTAGGCTGTATGTGCAGCTTCCTCATGTTGAGCATCTGATCTCACAGAGCAGTGAGCAGACGTCCTGAGGATCACACTTTGTACAGCGCCATAGTGGACACATGTGTGGACAGAACCCATGGGGTGCGATTTCGTAATTCTACCTTTTCTGTAAATGAGCCTTGGTTAGCTGGAAACTTCTCTGTGCTGGTTTCTTTCTTTCTTTTCTTTAATTATTGGGGTTTTATTTATTTATTTATTTATTTTTTTGAGACAGGGTCTCACTTTGTAGTTCAGGCTGGCCCCGAGCTCAGCCTCAAACTCACATCACAGCAATCCTCCTGCCTCTGCCTCCTGAGTGCTGACATTACAGGTGTGAGTCACCATGCCCAGCACTGTAGTATGTGGTACTGATTGCTGCTGGGCGTGAGTTTCCACACCCAGTATTGTATGTGGTTACCTTGGGTTTGCAAGATAGGCGCTGGAACCACTAAGCCAAATCCCCAGTCCTAATTATTGTTTTTTTGAGACAGGGTCTCTCTGTGTCACTCAGGTTGGCCTCAAACATGATCATCCTCCTGCTTTGGCCTCCTGTGTGCTGGGATTGCAGGTGTGCATCACCACGCCAGGCTATGCCCTGCCTTCTACACCAAGCTCTGAAAGTGTTTTCATCTGTGTAGGACAGAGTTCGTCACTTACACTATATCCTTTTGTCATGGTATACACTACGAATATGTGGTGTATGTTATATGTTCTTAATCACAACTTCTAACAGCTAAAATTGCAGAACTTTGTTAAATATGTCTTGACATAGACACTTTCAAGTAATTTAAATCATTCTCTGTCTTTTGTGGTATTACTTCTATTTATGTTAGAAATTCTGTAATAGTATTATACTTTTCTGATCTATTAATTTTGCTCAGAAGAGAAAAATACTTCTGCCACATCTAACACGTCAGCACTCTAGTGTTCTTCTTTCCAGGCTGTCGGTTTCCAGTCTGGGTCCTCGGCTCCACTGCCTGACTCCATTTACCTTCCTGCAGTGCTGGGCTCCTGCCATCATCTCCTCTCACCTTTGGGTCACTGAAAATATCTTTATTTTGCTTGAGTTTTGTGACAGAAGTCCACATGGGCGGGGTCTTTGCTGCACTGTGCTCCTCCCCGAGTCCCAAGGTGTCTGGATGTGAGATCTTCCCCCACTCACATTGTCAAGACTCCCCTTCCTCAGGTCTGTGTGGCTGTGCCTGTGTGTCCTTTTCTTTGTTTTCTTTTCATAAGGTATTCCTGAGTTCTTTAGACCTGCTACTTCAGTTTTACCTCAGATTGGAGGAAATGGCATCTCCCAAGACTGTTTTCTCCCGTCTCCACTTCCTGCTCTTCTGGACCTCTGACCATGTCCACTTGATGGCTGCCACGCCCTCAGCCTGAGGCGCTGGCCTCCCTGCGCCATCTTTCTCTCCCCGCTACAGGCTGGATGATTTCTTTCCTCCCCTTCAAGCTCACTGGTCCTTTCTTCCTCCTTCTCCAGTGATGCTCAACAGCAGACACAGTGATGTTCCATCTGTGCTGACTTCCCAGTGCCCGTTTCTCTGCTGCCCTTTCTCACCTGGTGACTCACTCTGTCCATGTTTCCTTTTCCTCACTGGCCAGAGACCTTCCACGGCGCTGTGCAAGTGTGAGTCGGCCTTGGCTGACGCTGACACCGACGCTGACCCCATGCTGGGTCCTCTGTAGCTGTCTCTGTAGCCAGTCGGTTGCCAAGTTGCCTGTTCACCTGTTGTTCTCTCTGGAGACGGCTTGCACCTCTTGTTTCTGGGTGCGGGCATCAGGGTTGAGCCCCTGCATCCTGTGTCCTCCCTTCCTGGGGACCCTGCACCCTTGCAGGGTACGTGCTCCAGGGTGCAGCTTTGTCTGCTCTTCCTGGAGTCCGGGAAGACTCAACCTGGGTTTCTTCTGGTCCCTTTCTCTGTCTGCCTGGCCAAGGAGTGTCCTAAGGAGTCACCCAGTCATCCTTTCTCCCCCTCAAGTCCGTTCCATCCACCTGGGGACTCCACACAGCCTCTGTCCTCCCAAGGTCACAACTAACGTACTGCAGCAAAAGTGAGATGCATCCCGTTATCATTTCCAAAATGGAACCTATCATTAATAAGCTTCATTATTATCCCATTTTCCACATATTCTGGTTTTATCTGGCTCCAGTTTACATAGCCTCCTGGAAGGTGTCACGTACCAAGCGTGGCATTGTGAATTTTTAAAATTTTATTTTCAGCCACAGCCGTTTCATGGGAATACTGGGCGCCTTCCTTCATTAGACAGGGTTTCACCGCAGGTACGAGGCACTTATCTGTAATTCCAGGCCTTGTCTCTTTGGCTGCATTAGCGCTGTCATCTCTCAGAAGAGAGAAAAATAAAATGAAGCTGCTTGTCCTGAATGGAAGCTGACGTGTGACAAATAAATGGGAGAGCGGGCTGGGCGCGGCCCTGCCCGTCTTTGTTCAAGTGCGGCTCTCTCTGGCAAGGAAAGACCCAGGACCTCCGAATGAATCCTCCTCACTGTCATTCTGATACCAGGAGCCTTTCAGCATCGTTAGGGATTATCAATGTGCTCTTTAGCGTTTCTCAGTTTCTGGAGATGCCAGATGGTTGCCATAGCAATGGGCCAGACAGGTAATCTCTCCTTTCCCTGTGAAGAGCCTAAAAATAGTGACTAGAGTGCGTTGTCATTAGCGACCTGGCCGTGTGCAGGTCGATCACGCTCTGCACTGAGCTGTACGTGCCATGTGCGCCAAGCATTAATCTGAGCACTGCACTTTCGGCGGATTTCATCTCTGCTTCAGAAACCTCCCTACCCACGGCCAGAGGCCCCCTTGCCAGGCCAGCTACCCTTCTGTAGCAGCTAAGTCAGAGAAGCAGGGAGAAAAGGCTCACTCACCACTAAGTGATTTAAACCTACTTTAATACATGACTGGATTTCATTTATTTTCCCTCTGGGATATGTGAAAATCATTGCATTATTTTAATAGATTGATAACAGATGAATGTAAATTATATCTAATGACAGTATTTCCAGCAAGACACACAAATACACAGACAAAAGCTAGTTCAATTATCCGGTGATAAATATACATCTTTCTTCAGTGTTACCTGTCACAATGTCTTTCCCTGGGTGACAGAGCAGCTAGAAGATTCGAATATGCAGCAGCCAGTTAAGAGAAGCAAACAGTGAAACCCTACTAGCTAGGCTGTGTCACCTGCAAGACAGCTCCCCCCTGGAAAGCCTACATGGACAGCCCTGCAGAGATAGGCCTCTCAAGAGTGGCATAGCCCTTCTCTCCCTATTCAAGGGCACTAGCTATGTCTGGACATGTTCTCAGCGGTCACAACAGGGGAGGGGAGTTACTGACATCTTGTGAGGGACGAGTCAGAGGTCTTACTATAGAAAATAGTCTGCCATCAAACAAGCATTGCTGAGAAGCTTGGGTCTGGGGAAGAGGAGATGCCATAAAGCCCTGGGCATCGAGTGCCTGGGGCTTCTGTCTGGACAGGGGACTCTTAACATGTGTGGGTGACATTGGTGTAACCTCTAGCTCACTGCCCTTGAATTCTCATCAGAATGCTCTCCCAGCCTGGGCCCGTCTGGCCGGCCCTCCTGAGGCCACTGACCTTCGAGCACCACCTGCACGTAGTCCTGCGCAGACAGCTTGTCCCTGCGCACGAAGCACTGGTACGCGCCTCCATCGCTTTTGACCATGTGATCCATGATAAGGTTTTCGTGGCTGATCCCTGTGATCCTCACATTTTTCCCCGGGTTCAGGATTTCGCCATTTCGGTACCAGGACAGCTCCTGGTCCTCAGTCCCTGTCACACTGCAGGACAAGGAGACCTGGCTGCCCACGCTGCTCTTCACTTTTCTGGGACTGATGGTGGCCTTCAGCGGCTCTGCAGAAGAGCAAGAGGAAAGGAAGGTAAAACCGTCACTAGTTAGTGACTCCACCACGTGCCGGACTCTCTGATTTTCAGGTCAGAACGGTTTTCTAGGGCACTGTGGGGGCGCCCTTTTCACTATGTGCTATTTTGCGCTTTCTTTCTCTATTCCAGTCTGTAACAACTGGGCCTGTGCTGGTCAAACTGCTTTCTCAGGGATGACACGTGTGGATGGTGGTATTGACCCTAAACCTACGAAATGTAATGAACAGGACACAAGTCCCGGAACATGTGAGTCCTGTCTGCCTTTTCAGAGGTAATGTGCAGCACTGACCTTTGTCTACTCTCGGACACACTTACACTCTCTCCTGTGCTGCATGGGGCTTTTGCTGGGCCGCTAACACCTGAGAAATCGGGGTTCTGTTAAGATGCACATCTAGGAACAGAGATCTTCCTCAAGACAAGCAAGTGCAGCAGACAGGCATGGCACGCCCACCCCTGAATTCTCATGTTTTCAACCCAATAACCTAATTCGACACGGAAAGTGTTGACAGAGCACCGATGCCGCGCCAGGGTGGAGTGAAGCTCACAGGGATGAACAGCACTGCCAGGCCCCATGGCACGACCATGACAGTACCAAGCACTCTGAACTCCCTTCTGTAGTTGGCCTGCAGTTCTCCAAGTGTGGGCCTGTGGTTGCCACTGTCCAGAAGCAGAAAGGGCTCCTCAGAGATACGACATGTCTGACCTGGTCCACCCCACAGGTAATGGCCAGAATGGGTGTCATCAGACTGCCATCTGTGGGTCCACAGAGCTCAGCAGCTCAGCCAACTTGACCAGGACAAGAACAACTGCTGCAGGTCAAGCAGAGTTGGGCAGAGGCTGGGGGCGGGGGGCAGAGGCGTGGGGAGGACCACAAGGAGACGAGGACCTTAACTATCAGGGTGACGAGGACTGAGGCTGCAGGGACCCAAAGTCAGTGTGTTGGCTTCTCCTTCCTGTGAGGAAACACCGGGAAGTCAACCCAAAGGAGAAAGGGGGTTCCGGTTCAGAGTTTCAGTGTTTTCCGTCTGTGGTTAGCTGGCCACACAGCCGCCAAGACCACTGGAGGCAGAGGCATGGGGGTGGGGATAGGGCCGCCTCATGGGGGCCTGGAAGCAGGGAGAGCCTGGGAAAGAGGGTGTCTTCCTCCTCCTGCTTCTGCCCTCTCTGGGCCCCTACCCTTTCGATGTGGGCTCCCTGTAGACTGCCGTTCCACATGCCAGTCGCCTCTGGGTCAAGCTGGGAATCAAGATTAAACCTCACGTAGGGCAGGGCCAGGAAGAGTTTCCGACTCAGCTTGGATCCAACAGAAGGTTCATGGAGAAAAATTACAAAAACAGTCCGGGAGAGGGTATAAGAGGCTTTGAATTTTTAGAATAAAATTGAAGAGAACTAAGATGAGTGTTCAGAGTGTTGAGCAAGCAGGTTGTATAGGCAAATATATTGTCAGGGGAACACAGAGGGCATGAGTAGGACAGCTTAGGGGAGGGGATTGGTCAGTAGGGGGTGCTGTGCATGTCTTCAGAGGATTCTAGGAGGCCCATCTTGCAGGGGTAGCTAGCCACACAGCAGCGCTGGGAAGCGCCAGGCGATGCGACACCCAGAACTTGGACACAGAGAGGAATCAAGAGGACCTGAGAGGAGAGCCATGCTTCTGGGAAAGGACAGGAAGACACTCCCAATGAGAGCCATTTGGAACACAGACAGTGGAGATTTCCATTTATTTTCCTCTCCTGTTCTGCAGCACTCAATGGTGGAGATAAAATTGGGGGACACATGTGACTGACAGGAAAGAAGCTGAGGCTAAGCATAAAGGTTTGGGCTTGTTTTCAGGATAGGCAGAATTTACAGCTGGCAGAACACAAAGATAAACAGGGAAGAGCTGGAAGAGTAGAGTGTTCTGGAACTGAGGGAGTGCTTTCCACGGAGAGAGGCAGAGGGGGTGGTGAGGGAACCACGAAAGGAGGCCGGGAGACTCTGCCAGGCAGACCAGGGCTGAGGGCTGAGCACCGGAACCAGGCCTTCAGCCAAGATGCTTCTGAGTGCAGACAGCGAGAGGCTGAGAGAGGGACCGGGTGAGAGAATTTCAGAATGGTGCTGAGGCAGCCTTACCCTGGGCAGACCCACGTGTAGGAGGAATCCTGCAGGTGTGGGGAGCTGCTTCAGTTATGTGACTTGCAAACAGGTACCACAAGGGGTTTGTCATAGGAGTGGGAAGCAGTTACTTTAGCAGGGCTGGGCTTGTTTTTTTTGGGAGCAGAGAAATAGGAAATATGACAAGAGGGTTTTTGCAAGATGCCTTTGAGATGAGCCTATGATACAACTGTGATAGAAAACACGAGTCGTGAAAGGGGCTCTAACATGAAATTTCTGCACCCCTGGGCACGGGTTCACCTGCTGTTCAAGGTGGCATTGCTCAATCGGAGTGACCTGCTACAGGAGCACCGTGGGGAGACACCACCCTTGCTCCTCTACCCTGGCCTGAGCTTGCTGGGGTGAGGGGAGGGGCAGGCTGGCTCCAGAGTCACTGGCACACATACATGTACTCTCCTAGGTGTCTACACAACCTGTCTACACTGCTGCTGTCACTGTACTTGATCTGAAGAGGCTGTTCTGTAAACAGACATGGGCAAACAGATAAATCTGGGAGAGGAAGTTCCTCCCATTCAGGGTCAGAGCCTCTGGTTCACTCTGCTTACCTTAGCTGGTGAAAGGAAAGTGCTAAAAAAACTGGTGGAGTGCAGGCGCAAATGCCTGCCACTCCAGCAAATGGGGGGCTGAGGCTCAGGATCACTATGAGTTCAAGGCCAGCATGAACTATACAGCAAGACCTTTTCTCAAAAAATTTAAAAATATATAAATAAAAAACAAATAAATAATAAAAGCAGTGCCAGTAGCTAACAGGCATCCTATCCGGCCAAGGCCTATGGTTCCATTCTGGTCACGTGATCCTGGGCGATTCACCAGGTCTTGCTTTTTGTATGGGTAGGGCTGAGGGCACTGCTAGGGTTGAGCGTGTCCCCGCAGTGCCAGCCTGCCTGGCCTTGGTGGCCTGGTCTCTCCTCCAAGCAGCTCAGTGGATGGAGAACTCAGCACATATGAGCACATGGAAGATGTGGGCTGCAGGATCTGCACTCAGCCCAGTCCAGCATCTAATTTAGAGCCTGCCGTTCTGTTCACAGCACCTTGGAGATAGACACTAACTCTGCCTGCAGGAATTATCCTCCCGTGTGTTCTCAGATGGGCTGGACAGCCCAAGTGCAGCACTGTGTGTGTCCCCTGGGTGTCTTCTGGGGTGTCCCCTAGGGAACGCCCTGGGGTGTCCTCTATGGTTGTCCCCTGGAAAGCGCAGTAGTTTTGTGTCAGAATAACCATGAAGTGTGGCTCTGACATCCAGGGTCTTGCTGTGGGCCCGGGCAATTCCCCTAGGCAGCAATTTTCCCTCCGCTCCGTGAGCAAGAGCAGCTGGATCTGAGCTGAGGTGGGAGCCCCGACGGAGGAGGCCAGTGCCCCAACTTACGCTTGACGTGTAGGCGGCCGATCACCTTCGCGGTTCCGTAGCGGTTGGATACTTCGCACACGTAGCTGCCTGAGTCTGAGGGGCGGGCGCTCTCGATGAGCAGCCCCGTCACTGTCTTCTGGAACCTCCCCGAGAGTTCCAAGGGCGAGTTGTCTTTCAGCCAGCGGTAGTCGGGCTCAGGGTGCCCCAGCGCTCTGCAGGGCAGCTCCACCCGCTGCCCGGCCATGGCTTTGCGGTGGTCAAACCCGTCCAGCATGGATGGGGCTGAGTTCGCGGGGTCTGTGGGAGGAAACGGAGCTGTCAGGGCTGAACTGAGGAGGGGAGGTCACCCAAGCTGGGCCTCATACATCTCCAGGACTGATCACAGTGCACCTCCTGCTGCACACCCTGAGTCATGTTGGTGGGAGACCCAAGTCCTAGTGAGTCTCTGCCCAGAGCCCGTCAGGGTCCTGTTTACCTGTAAACTACTGAAACAGACAGAGCCAGCAAGCTGAGAGATGGACACCACGTGTCGCCTTTACAAGAGATAGATGTTTAACATTTGTAAAATCTATCTCACAAAACCTTTAGCATTGCAACTGGATTTGAATAAGATTCACCTACTCATCTCAAAAAATTTTCACTTCATCTTATTTTTGATCACAATATTAAATGAATATCTTATTAGGGTTCAGTGTGAACTTTCATACAATCTCAGGCATGCACCAACCAAAGCCAGCCTCCCTCTGTCCAGCTCCCACTCCCACAACCTCCAGGAACCACCCTTCTCCACCTAAGGAGACTTTATTTTTTAATATCCACACATGAAAAAGAATGCAAGAACATGGCTTCCTGTGTCTCAGTGACTTCATGGAACAGTGTTTTCCGGTTCTCTGCGTGTCGCTCCAAATGGCAAGATACCAGCCTTCCTTAGGGCTGATGATTTATCTACCTACGTGGCATTTTCTATGTTCGCTCATCCACTGGTGTGCATATCGACTGAGCCTGCCTCTTAGCTGTGGTGAGTATATGGGCATTCAGGTGCCTCTCTGGTCAGCGGATTCTATTCCTCCAGGTATGTATCCCCAGATGAGAGCTGGCTCATGGGTACCTCTAATGTTAGTCTTTTGGGGAAGCTTCCTGCTGTTTCTGTGATGGTCACTCCCACAACACTTGCAGTGGCCCCTTTTCTCCATATTCTTCCTACCTGGAAGAAAATGTCTCCCAACTATTCATCTGACAAAGCACTCATGTCCAGAATAGATGGGGAATCATGACAACAACAATAACCATCACGGAAAAGCAACCCATGCAGGACCGCTCAAATGAAGGCAGAGCAAGTGGGAGTAGCCAGAAGGGACGGAAGAGCTGCTCACTTCCTCTCACTACCAGGGAAACGCCCATCAAAATTGCAGTGGGCACCACTGCACCCCGAGTAGTGTGGCTGTTGTCAGTTCTGCAGGATAAGTCAGCTTTGGAGATCCAAATTAAAGGGTCAACTAATCTTGATAATCTTTTCACCACATCCATCTGTCTAGATTCATAAATATGTATCTATCTCTCAAGTTACACCGCTTCAACATGTGATTTTTATTACTCATCTCAATAAAGCTGCAAAAAAAAAAAAAAATAAAAAAAAAAACTCTAGTCAATGAAATGTATGAGGAGAAAAGTGCAGGTAGAAGATGCTTCTGTGAGCAAAGTGACCGAGCTGAAAAGGGTATCTTTGTCCATTTTGACCTTCATTCCACTTCTTGGAAAATGGATGTGATACCGGAGCTCAGGACTGCATTGGACTAGGAGATGCCTTGCAAGTGGAATCCTGAGTTGAGGATGATGGTCAGAAAGGTACAATCCTGGTTCGTGGTCACCCAGGACCTGTCAAGCTTGCTTCTTAAAGAAGTGGGAAAAGTAAACTTCTGTATTTAAAACAAGAACAGCAATAGAACCTTCTAGAAAGTCTTCTTTAAAAGACTGTGATTACACAGGTCAGCCTCTGAGGGCAGTCAACAAAGAAGGCTGATAGCAGCAGAAATGTTAAGCTCAGCATTTGGATTTCTCTGTGCTCTTTAGAGATGATTGCCCATTATAAACTCAATAACACTTCCCTTCCCCACCCCTGGTGCAAACACTGAATGTGCTGTGGTGAGGAAACCCAGTAACTTCCTGAAGAACATGGTGCTGGGGATCAGGGCTCCCCCTTCATTAGCTGAAGAGCCCTTGTCTTCACTCTTGAAGTCATTCGCAGGTTTGCTGTGAGGCTCCAAAGGGATACAAATGCACAAGAGTTTCTGACATCAGGCAGGTGTGCCCGCCTATGAGTCCCATACACACTTTGGAAGAGAATTATAGACTTTGCAAAATATTGCTTTGAGAAACAAATTAGCTTCTCATGGATGAAGCGTCAAGAAGACACAGACCTAATGATTGGTCTCTTACTACTCCTTGATTTTCTGTGGGAAGATGGCGTGCTATCTACAGCATCTTATCGGAAGTCGGCAACCCGAACAGTTCCACAGTAGGAAAAAGAAGACTGTTTCTATTTGTAGCCAGCTCCAAATAGATCTCAGACATTCCGTTCCTCCAGTGACTTCACCACCCCCTCATGTGCTCAATGTACACAGTATAGATCCTGAGGTGTCAGTCTGGTTCTGGAGTACCCCCTAAAGTTTTGCACTGAGAGGCAGAGCTTTGGGAAAGTGACTCAATCAATGAGGTGCTGTGCTCACCAGTGGATGTGCCCACTGGCAGTGCATAGCTAAATATGCTGCTACCAGGGGGGCCTGGTTGGAAGAGCCGAGCCACTAGGGGCAAGCCTTTGGATGGTGCATCTCCCTCCCTGGTTCTTCCTTCTCTCTCTGCACCTGACTGCCATGAGGTGACAACTGCCAGCTGTCCCCAACCATGCCCATGCCTCCATCATGACAATTCTGCCTGGATACAGGTTACCATAGACTGAATCCCCTAAACTGCAAGCCAAGTTAAACAACTCTATCCTGTAAGTTGTGGGTGCCAAGTATTGCTTCCCAACAACAAAAGAGATGACTGACATACATGGGGATATTATTTAGTGATTAGAAATTATGTAAGATATCTATGTTTTGTTGAGTGAGCTTCTCTAATAGTATTCTGAAAATGCTTTAGTTTAGTTAAGACACATGAGGATGTAGTGACAGACTCTACTCTTGGAAAAGCACAGATTTTGGCAATAGGATTAGGATTAGAGAAAGCAGCACAAGCTGTTACTTCTGGCAGAGTGGCCGAGGGCAAGCATCTCTGTGTACCTCTCATTTTCCTTATAGGATAAACCCACAATCTCAGGAAACAAAATATGCCAACTTCTAACAGCACCTGATGATGGTACTTAAAACTGTAATTCTGGCTAAAACTAATGATAGAAAGTACTCAGATATGTTTCTTAAGAGAATGCTAATGACTTTTTAAAAGAATGGACCAGATAATGGGATGCTCATGCCAAAAGGAAGACTTTCGAGCCTTGTATCATTAAAACCTACAGAAATCAACCCCAAATGGACCATCAACCTAAGTGTAAATGCTACAAAACCATAAAAATTTTTAGAAGAAGGAAACACTGAAAAGTGTTTGGGTCTTTGGGTTTGGAAGGGTTCTTAGATATTACACTAAAACATGAAACAAAACGATACATAAATATCATCAAAATTAAGAATTTATGAACTTCCAAAGGCACCGTTAGGAAAGTACAATGAGAAGTGACTGAGAGAACAGATTTGCAACTCAAGTTTCCAATACAGAATTTGTATCCCCAAATATAAAGAAATTTTATGGTAATGCAAAAAGTTAAAAGATGAGCAAAATATTTAAATGGACGAATCAGCAAAGATCACATACACATGGCTAAGCAGTACATTGAAAGCTGGCCAGTGTGACCAGCCATCAGTCCAGTGCAGGTCAGAGCCACCCAAAGGTGCCACCTGATGCCTGTCGGCAGGACTGCGGTGAGAGCTGGGACACCATCACGAAGGGGGCCTGGCCA